>JACXGJ010001915.1:0-74251 GCA_016801105.1 Esox niger
AACCATTTCTAGGGTTTACAAAGAATGGTGTGAAAAGGGAAAAACATCCAGTATGCGGCAGTCCTGTGGGCGAAAATGCCTTGTCGATGCTAGAGGTCAGAGGAGAATGGGCCGACTGATTCAAGCTGATAGAAGAGCAACTTTGACTGAAATAACCACTCGTTACAACCGAGGTATGCAGCAAAGCATTTGTGAAGCCCCAACATGCACAACCTTGAGGCGGATGGGTTACAACAGCAGAAGACCCCACCGGGTACCACTCATCTCCACAACAAATAGAAAAAATAGGCTACAATTTGCAAGAGCTCACCAAAATTGGACAGTTGAAGACTGGAAACATTTTGCCTGGTCTGATGAGTCTCGATTTCTGTTGACATTCAGATGGTAGAGTCAGAATTTGGCATAAACAGAATGAGAACATGGATCCATCATGCCTTGTTACCACTGTGCAGGCTGGTGGTGGTGGTGGTGTAATGGTGTGGGGGATGTTTTCTTGGCACACTTTAGGCCCCTTAGTGCCAATTGGGCATTGTTTAAATGCCACGGCCTACCTGAGCATTGTTTCTGACCATGTCCATCCCTTTATGGCCACCATGTACCCATCCTCTGATGGCTAATTCCAGCAGGATAATGCACCATGTCACAAAGCTCGAATAATTTCAGATTGGTTTCTTGAAAATGACAATGAGTTCACTGTACTAAAATGGCCCCCACAGTCACCAGATCTCAACCCAATAGAGCATCTTTGGGATGTGGTGGAACCGGAGCTTTGTGCCCTGGATGTGCATCCCACAAATCTCCATCCACTGCAAGATGCTATCCTATCAATATGGGCCAACATTTCTAAAGAATGCTTTCAGCACCTTGTTGAATCAATGCCACGTAGAATTAAGGCAGTTCTGACGGTGAAAGGGGGTCAAACACAGTACTAGTATGGTGTTCCTAATAATCCTTTAGGTGAGTGTAGGTCATAGGTAGGGAGTCAGGCTGCTGCCTCAGCAGAGATTTTGATTATGCATAGGGGCAGGAGGCAGATGAGAGGTTGTCAGCTGTGCAGTTGGAAGTGGTGAAGAGAGAGAGAGTAGTCTTTATTATCCCCTAGGGACAATTTGTTTTGCAACACACAGTTAAATAGAATATATGGTCATAAATACAGTATACAAGGCTGGATACAAAAACCCAACAACAACAGACAATTGACAAGCAATGCAGCTAAACATCACTATGGCTTATTAAGAAAACTGGTTGCCAAAGGCATAAATTAACATTTGAGCCTGTTGGTTTTAAACTGAGGCATCTGGTATGTGTGTGCTGAGGGAAGAATATGAAATTCACCAAAAAAGGGGTGTTGTCTGTCAGAATAGACTGTGCCATGCGTAGGGTCATCTGTCTGATACAGGTTAGTTAGACTCGCTTCGGTGAAACTTAGAACCTTACTGCTCTATTTCAAAAGGTTGTTTAGTGTGAGACTGCAGTGTTAGAGGCGTAGGTTTTGGTACTGTTCCAGACACAAAAACACCAAACAAACACATTGTTTAAATAAACAGTTATTGAGTATTGCTATTAGCAAATTAATCACTCGGAGGACATAATGGAATAGGATGCAATCACAGAATAGCACATTTCTAAAGACATCCAGAGTAATGGATGTGCCAGCATTTAGTGATTACATAAAATAACAGTAAAACCCATAACCAGAGGGAGTGCTCCTGTTTTCCATTCACCTAGGAGTAGGGGTTTTGGGACCAGGGCAAGTGGCTGGGCAGGGATGGACAGTGGGACTTTCATAGCAGTCAAGCATCTAGGGAGAAAAACATGACACTTCATGCATTGTATTCAATTCATTGGGGTATTTACATGTAATATCAATGCAAAGGAGACACATATGCACCTAAACCATCATGGGTGAGGGTAGCTGTTGGTGTAGTCTGCACTGTTATGAAAAACAAGTGTTACTTGTCACATTGTTTGAGATACAAGTGCACTGTGACCAGCATTTCGCTCGCGATTGCTGACTGACTGTCATGGCGCCGCAAGAGCGGTTACTCTCTTAAGAGTGCTTTAGGACTGTGGTGAGTCCAAAAGCACTCTTGTTGAGAAAAGTAAGAATGATACTGCTTTCACGTCAGAGTCTCCATAAGTCTTCAATAACACCAGAAAAAGTCGCTAGATAAAAAGAGTTGCTAGAGGGGTCTGAATACTTGCTAAATATAGCGACAAAGTTGCTAAGTTGGCAACAATGCTACTCTGATGTTCTGGAATGCTGTCTGTTTTGGTCTGTTACGAATGCTATGGGGTCTCTCCACGTTGGGATGAGAAGACTGCTGCCATGCACCGTATTTGTGTACGGTACTGACCTGCAATCTCCATTTGGGAAGGAGACTATTGGTTTGGGTGGGAGGGATGGTTGGGGTGACCGATATGTTTGTAATTGTTTATGTTCATTCTTGTTTTTTGTGTTGTTTCTTTTTTCTTTCACCTTTCTGTTTTCCTTGCAAGTGCTTGAGCTGTTTTTTCAAATGTTTCCTTGTATTATTTTGTATGGCTGGAGGAACAAGCACAGGTGTCACTGGGAAAGCTGGGCACTCCCCTATTAGGTTTTTATCTTGGAATACCAAATCAACAAATACTTCTGTCAAGAGGTCTAGGGTCTTCTCTCACTTAAAAAAGCTAAATGTGGATAAGGTATTTCTGTAAGAGACTTATTTACACACTAAGCGTCACTCAAAGCTTTATCCCAGGTTTAGTCAGGTCTTCAATTCACACTGTAACTCCAAGGCTTTAGTCAGGTCTTCAATTCACACTGTAACTCCAAGGCCAGAGGAGTTGCAATTTTGATTGGCCCTACATTTCCTTTCTCAGCTACTAATGTAATCTCTGACAGTAATGGGAGGTATTTTGTAATAACGGGCACCATCCGCACCGGTAGTTTTGGTCAATGCATACGCTCCCAACTTTGATGTTGTATTTATCAATGGGTTGTTGTGGAAAATCCCTTCTTTAAACACCCATATGTTTATATTTGGTGGCTATCTGAATTGTGGTGTTGATCCGGCTCTTGAGCGCACCAACCCTAGAACTATGAGTACCTCGGCTGTCCTTTTCAGAATTTATGGCTGAGAATGGGTGTGTGGACCCTTGGAGGTTCCGGAACCCCTGGGCGAGACAGTACACCTGTTGTATTGACTGTTATTTTTTTTATTGACCAGGCATTGCTTCCAAATGTGATGACCTCTGAATATTGACCTATTGTAATATCTCACCTTTGTCCCGTGGCCCTTGACGTAGTGTTGTCGGAAACATTCTCCTCTCTGTTGGAGGTTTAACTCTCTTCTGTTTTATGCAGCATTCTGTGACCTCATTTCCACTTCCACTATTGGTAATTTTCTTTTTTCAAATGAGTCTGAATCTACTTCACATTCTCTTATGTGATTCTCTTGAGACCTACCTATGAGGCATAATTATTTCATCTGTACAAAGCACGAAAGGCCATGTTAGTGTAACTTTCTGAAGCCATCCTTAAACTAGGGATCACCAATATGCCCTGATGCCATGACTAGAGCTGTTTAAGCGACGCTTGAACTTGCAGTCCGAACTTAACCTTAAGATGTGGAAAGTCCACTTATTTTGAGCATGGTGACAGGTCATTTGTTGGTAGAAACACAGGGCTTCTTCTTGTCTAATTCCCCAAATTAATGATCCTTAATTTCAGACCCTAAGGAGATCAACGGCAACTTCAAATCTTTCTATTCGTCCCTATACGTCTCTGAGTTCCCATCAGATACTCCCAGTATGACTCGGTTCTTGGGTGATTTTCTGTTGACTTGAGATTCCTTTTGTTGACTCCGACAATTTGGCTGACCTTGATTCTCCTTTCCGCCTTGAGGAGGTTGTGCAGTCTATCAAGTCCATGCAGAGTAGTAAAGCTCCAGGGTTTTCTGTTGAGAACTTTAAGAAATTTCTCGTCATGTTTGCGCTCTTGCTATTGTCTTTGTGCAATGAGTCACTGTGTCAATTGCACTTCATAAGAGGAAATATCCTACTTCCTGCTCTTAATTCAGGCCCCTGAGCCTCAATGTTTACATTAAGGTAGTGGCTAAAGTAATAGCAAAGCATCTGGAGGAGGTACTGCCAGGAATCATATCAGAAGAACAGACACCTCTTTCCAGGGTGTCACGAGAGGGGATTGAACACAGGTTGTTGTTATATGTTGCTGATTTGTTACTCTAAATCAGTAACCCTGACACCTGCTTACCTTCCATCCTTTCTATTCTGGTGAAGTTTGGTTCCTTTTGAGCTTACAAGCTGAATCTCCAGAAAGAGTTCGGACAACCTTTGCTGACCACAAGCTTCAATAGCTACATTATAGAAAGTCTAAATTACAACTGTTTATGGTTACATTGCAATTGATTAACTGTGCCGACAACTAATATATTGTTTTGATTTCAATTTACATAGCTTAGTGGTTAGCTATTCAACTATTATTGTATGGATGACCATTTGCAGCAATGTGACAAATATACAAGAGTAGACTGTATTTCCGTTAATAAATGTTCTGTTGACCCCGGTTCAATTCCCTTGTCAGACGTTCCAGTTTGCGTCTCCCATAAATATTTATCCACTCTGTACCCTCTGTATTGTTCCACTCTGGCAAATCAATATATTTTCATCATTTATACCTTTTTTACTTTTTTATTTTCTAAAGAAATGAACCAGCATTGGAGGGATTGGCATAGTTGTTTTTGTTATAAATAATGTATAGCCATTAGCTAACCATCTACAGTAATCTTTGTAGAATTGCATACTTTAGTTCTGTTAGTAAGCTTTCTGTTGTCCATGTTATTTCAACAAATGCAGTGGCTGAGGTAAAAGTTGCATTTAGGCACTATATAGAGTAGATCTGATAATCAGCAAGCCCTGTGGTCTTGTTGAAACATCCTTGAATTTTGTACATACTACAGTGCTAAAAAATTAACAACACTTAAATCACACATCGGGTCTCGTGAACAAAATACCTCTGGACTGTAAAATAAGAAATTGAGATTTCCACCTGTGCTGCTATTCCACATTTGTAACTGCAATTTATGTGCACTTGTTATGTCAGGACATGCACAGCAATGGTATTCTCTATAAAATACACATGGGAGATTGAGGAAAGTAATCAGAATATGGATTGGAAGAAAGTGTTTGTATGCATAAGCTATGCTCAAGTTATATTTTCTATGGACAGGCTGAAACCTACATATAGATTTTTACTGCTATAAACGCATCCTATGGTTTCCCAAGTATGTCAACATTATCAGAAAATTGGGGATTGACCGAGAGCAAGATCTGTGCAGATGTTTAAGTAAGTTGTGATGAGCTGTTTCCATGTGTCCCTCAACTTCAAGTCTGTAAATTACATCATTCCACTGTTTGATGTAAATCTGTAATGTTTTAATGCTTTTTTTTAGTATATATATATATTTTTTTTTTTACAATTAAACCACAAACATTCTGGTCTCATTGGCTCTCCAGGGGACCTTCAACCTTGGTTAGTATTGCGCAATGATGTTCTATATAGATCCTTTCCCCTGCCTAGGAAACCTGCATACCACTGAAAGGCGAAGCGAATTGGCTACAAGACGTCAAACCAACCCGCTGGTAACAAATCCACGTCAAAAACGTATACAAACAAAGAAACACCATTTTGCTGAATGCGTCATGCATGCTGCATGCTGACAATCGATAGGATTTCAGTCATACATGATCAGATAACACTGCCAGTAGGCTGGGTAGGGTCCTAAGAACCTAACATTTCATTTGGTTCTGAACTTGAAGCTTTATCTCAAGCAGACCAATCCAGAGCTTACCTTGTAATTGGAAAGGTGTTCAACGAAAACAGATTTTCCAATAAAAATACGCCTCTCGGATGTCTGGATCGATAAAGGTAGGCTCCATGCAGCCTAAATATGTCCTTGTGATCGGTGGAGAATCTGGCTTCATTTTGAATCAAACTTTTGACTGTCGGAAAGCTCAATTGTTCAACACTGGCACTGGCTGTGGTCACCTTGTGGTCACCCCCTGGGGTGGGGTCATGAAGCTCTATGCCCATATAAGGTAGTAAGACCTAGTCCAGAGATGTACTTTGCTGGAAAGTGTGGATTCGCAGTTTTCAGAAACTACCATGCAATAAAGTATAGGTGAAACCGTTCGGGAATTCTAATCAAATGAATCATTTCCTTGGATGTAGCTATCCCATTAATGGGTTACATCAAAGAGACGATCAAAATCTTTACTGTACGTTGTGTAATTTCTTAAGAACAGAATAATGTAACAACTGACAGTTGAAACCAAAATCAACAATCAATTGAGGGCTGGATTCAAACTGAAAATCTAAGTAAACATTTGAAATCACAGGCAGTTTCAACTTGCATGAATTTCATAACGCAACTCAAAGTGCCTGTATGCACTCCCGACAACATCTGGGCATGCTCCTGATGAGATTACGGATAGTGTCCTAGGGGATCCCCTCCTAAACCTGGATCAGGGCATCAGTGAGCTCCTGCACAGTCTGTGGTGGTAATTAGTGTTGGATGCACTGATGCATAAAGTCCCAGAGATTCTCCATTTGTTTCAGGTCTGTGGAATGTGAGGGCCTGTCAATGGCATCACTTCCTTTGTCATTGAGGAACTGCCTACACACTCTGGCCACATGAGGCCATGCATTATTTGGCACCGGACGAACCCAGGGCCCACTGCACCTGCTTAAGATCTGACAAAGGATCTGAGGATTTCATCCCAGTACCTAACAGCAGCCAGGGTACCATTGTCTAGCTCATGGATGTCTGTGCGAGCCTCCAAGTTTATGCCTAGCCAGACCATCACTGACCCACCGCCAAACCGGTCATGCTTGATGATTTTGCTGGCAGCACAACAATCAGTGTCTCTATTTCAAGTGTCATGTGCTCAGTGTGAACCTGCTCTTATCTGTAGGAGAACGGGGGGCAAATGGCGGACCTGCCAATTCTGGTGTTCTCTGAGGAGGGCCCATTGAGCTGCATGGTGCTGGTCTATGAACACAGGTCCCACTAGAGGATGTCAGGCCCTCATTCCACCCTCATGGAGTCTGTTTCTGACAGTTTGGTCAGAAACATGCTCACCAGTAGCCTGCTGGAGGTCATTTTGTAGGGCTCTGGCAGTGGTCCTCCTGTTCCTCCTCACACAAAGGAGCAGGTGGCAGTCCTGCTGCTGGGTTGATGCCGTTCTACCGCCCTGTCCAGCTCTCCTTGTGTAATAGCCCATCTGCTCCTCCACGTTCTTGACTATTGGGAGACACAGCAAACTTTGCGATTGTACTTATGGGTGTGCCATCCTGGAGACGCTGGACTACCTATGCAACCCTAATGAACTGCAGGTACCTAGCAAAAAAGGATACTAGCAAAACACAAAGCTAGAGAAGAATCAATCAGGAAGGATTAGGAGAGTGCAATTGTCTTTGGCCACAACCTCCAAAACCATTCTCTTTTTAGGGGTTGTCTTGCTGTTGCCTCTCCAGTGCATCTGTTGTCATTTTCATTTACACCAAAACCAGTGACATTGATTTTCAATTGCTTATGCTTCCTAACTGGACAGATTGATATCCTTGAACATTATTTGACTTTGTGTTATACTGTGATTTATTATGGGTTCCTTTTAATTTCTTTTGAGCAATGTACTTTAATTAGCAAACACAGTGTTACCCTGGAACACAGGAGTGATGGTTGCTGATAATGGGCTGTATGTAGATCTTCCCTTTGATAATCAGCTGTTTCCAGCTATAATATTGTTAATGTTGGAAATCAATGTCTACAATGTATTTCTGATCAATTTGATATTATTTTAATGGACAAATGATATATTTTCTTTCAAAAACAAGGATGTTTCTAAGTGTCCACACACTTTTGAACGGTGGTATCCTGCAAGGTTATCTTTTCTTTTCAGAGTGAGATGTTTCCAAACTCGGATATCTGACTTTTTTTGCCATGCAAGACCTTTCTCAATTTTTTTCCAAAGGAAACCTTGGGGCAGAAAATCAAAGATATTGTGCAATTGGTTTGTTACTCAATGAATCGTGACATTCCACTACAGATGTTTGTCAACAAACATTATTCAGGAGAGATCGGTAATGTATGCAAAGCTTGGAAGTTTTTGTTATCTTCATGTTTTTGAGGAAACCCAACCGCTAATGACAATGTCCAGCTTAGGCTAGCTAAAGCATAAAATTATGTTAACTTACCATGCTACAAGCAAATTCTTAGCTGGTGTATTTGTGCCCACACAGCATCTCAGGGCCAATCAGAGAAGAAAGTCACAGGAGGCTCTGCTGGCCTTGTTGTTCTCTCAGTTTTTGGAGCAGAATGTAAAATGTAAGGAGAGACTCCAATTTTGCGATGTGGAATAACGCACTGTTATGCAGGGTTTACAGACCGGCAAAGAGTAAACACGATTTGTGGAATGAATACATATTCAGCATTTTAAAAAGCAGTATCTGTGAAGCACTCTGGACAGCTCCAACAGAAGTGCCAGTGAAGTTATTGGTACGCTATTGCTAAAGCAATTACTGCTGTTTCTTCTCTCTAGGCAGGTCAAGCACTGACTATGGATGGTTCTGAGGCTCTATACATAAAAATGTGTTAACTGTGACAATCTACAGCGCTAATCATTTTAAGTGAATCGCAGGCCTTGTTTACTTTGACAGCTCTACCTAAAAGATTAACTGGATTCTATTGGAAGTTTTGATTGTATTTATGCAAGTAGTATAGATAAAACTTAAATATTTTAAAGCCAAGGGCTTTTAGGCGCTTTACAAATTATTGTCAGACATTTTAGAGAAGTATCTCAATGTCTATCTACACACAATTGCACATGAGAAAAATAGATGATAAAAAAATTTACACAAAATGTTTCTGAAATCTCAGATAGAAGATTTCCTGAATAATGGTGGATTTCTGCAAAAACATTATAAAATTATAAAATGTTACGGCACTTGATCTCCGGTATGCCCATAGTTTGCATGTCTTTATCGTTATGGCAAAGCAGGCCTGCTTACTCGTTAGTTCATCTTACCAATAACCAAATGGTTGCTAGTCTGAATCTCAAAGATGGGAAGATAAAAATGTCACCCCTATTTTATTTTTCACTGAAAATGGAAATGTGTTCTCCATGTCTATATTGGTCTCCAAAAGTAGAATATGGGCTTATGAAGTGAAACAGGGGTTAAATTCCACTATGGTTCCATGGAAAAACAATAACCTTTTATTGTTGTTTGGAAAATATTTAGTGGGAAACATATTTGTCATTACAATGTCTTAAAATGTAGACAGGCAGTAAAGCCAAGCTGGAAAAAAATACACACATGTTAGATAGCTAAAACTGGTCTTATTTTCCAAGCTAACATTTATATTAGTATAGGTAATGAAGGACAACTTTGAAATTGGTCCTTAAGAAAATGTTACACAATATTCGCAAAACAACGTGCAATCTATAAATTGGCCCATTATCTATAGATGAAATGCTAACATCAGGCATGGCTGTACATAACAATCAAGCATATCTAAGACAAGTAATAAGACAGCCCTTTTAATATCATTTTACTGTACTGTGTTTTGAATTTGGAGAAATTGTATTTTCATATCATTAGTTTGTGGCAAATACGCAAATGTTGTAGTGACTCACCCGTTAATTGAATTTTCAGATGGCTAGTCAAATGCCTCTTAATTGACAATTCTGAGTGTATCGCTTCAAGCTTGCTAAAGTTAATGGGCAGTTAACAAGCGATAAGTTCAAAGATGGTATTAGCAACAAAGACCTTAACTGGGAATTGAACTGGGAATCATAAATCTGAGAGGCAAAAAAAACTGAGGTTACAAAAAGAAGTCTAGGCTTCACCCCACAGTCTACAGAACTACAGATTGTTCCCCAGTGTATGCTTATCATCTACTTAATTATGTGTTGTTGTTTCTAGTTGGCTGTTTGCAGTTTCAATTTTCTTTGCAGAAAAACAATGGCCAATAAGACTGTCTTTGTTGCAGTTCAGTGTTACTGCCTAGTAAGAGCTGGTTTGTATGTTGTGTATCATATCTCACCTCACTGCTTACATAACCATTCAGTGCCGCCTGCAGTGTGGAACGATCTGACCAACATCATCTGTTGACTTAACCTGTTTCATTATTTAGCCTGTGCAGTTGATTATATTTGCATGGGCCTGCTTTCTTTCCTGTGGTTCTATCATTTCACTAGCCTTTTCTGATTTCCCGCTCTAAAATGAACCAAGGCTTTGATTTCTTACCTCCATAGTTCACTTCTTGTCAGATTACGCAGCTGGGAGATTAAAATAACTTGTAACAACTTGTATTTTGCCCGTTTCTATTGCATTTGTTGGCAATGTTTTACATAGGGTAGAAACAGTATCTTTATGAACCAAATATAAATATTTAGGGCCATGTGTTGTTTTCTAGCTGTTGATGTCCACAGCATGCCACACGACATGCCTATTTGGCACACTTAGGGTAATTTGCTTTTGTGGGGAAATGTGTTCATGTTCACATTCCTGTATTTTGACACTGGGGACCTTTATGATAAGGACATGACAAGGTGTTATCAATTTGGTATAATCAACGTGACTGTTTAACAATATAATTTACTGCCTCGCTAAGCCCTAATGAGAGGGGAAAAATGTCCAAAAATAAATTACTAAATGAGTTAGCTAGACCAGGGGTCAGAGTATTTTTATTTTTTTACCATCCTACAGTTTGTACTGGCTCAACCCCAATAGAGCTAGACCTGTGTATATGCATTGCATGAAGGACGGCTCAAGTTACCTCTGAGATGCAGTATCCTGCAGACTGAAATGGTGTGCATAGAATCTTTTTTTAAGGCCACTTCATTATTTAAACCATTATTTTTAAGTAGTTTATTTCATGGTCCTACGTAAACTGAACAAAATATTAACGCAACACTTGTTTTTGCCCCCATTCATCATGAGCTGAACTCAAAGATCTAAGACGTTCTTTATGTACCCAAAAGGCCTATTTCTCTCAAGTATTGTTCACAAATTAGTCTAAAGCTGTGTTAGTGAGCTCTCATCCTTTGCCAAGATAATCCATCCACCTCACAGGTGTGGCATATCAAGATGCTGATCAGACAGCATGCATATTGCACATGTGTGCCTTGGGCTTGCCACAATAAAAGGCCACTTGAAAACTGTCAGTTCCATCACACAGCAGAATGCCACAGATGTCCCAAGTTTTGAGGGAGTGTGCAATTGGCATGTTTACTGCAGGAATGTCCACCAGTGCTGTTGCCCGTGAATTGAATATTCTTTTCTCTACCATAAGTCGTTTGGATGAATTTGGCAGTATGTCCAACCGGCCTCACAACCACAGACAACGTGTAACACCACACCAGCCCAGGATCTTCACTTCCAAGATCGTCTGAGACCAGCCACCCGGGCAGCTGCTGCAATAATCTGTTTGCATAACCAAATAATTTCTGCACCAACTGTCAGGAACCGTCTCGGGAAGCTCATCAGCATTCTCGTCCTCCTCATCGGGGTCTCGACCTGACTGCAGTAACCGACTTGAGTGGGCAAATCCTTACATTCGATGGCATCTGGCACTTTGGAGAGGTGTTCTCTTCACAGATGAATCCCGGTTTTTACTGTACAGGGCAGATATGACGTTGTGTGGGTGAGCGGTTTGCTGATGTCAACGTTGTGGATCGAGTGGCCCATTGTGGCAGTGGGGTTATGGTATGGGAAGGCATGTGTTATGGACAACAAACACAGGTGCATTTTATTGATGGCATTTTGAATGCACAGAAATACCAGGATACTCACCAGACATGTCACCGATTTGAGCATGTTTCGGATGCTCTGGATTGGCGTACATGGCAGCATGTTCCAGGTCCTGCCAATATCCATCAACTTTGATCTTTGATGGATGCTCATGATAAATGGGGGCAAAAACAAAAATGTTGCGTTTATAATCAACATTTTGTCATTGTTGTCTAGGCCATTGAAGAATTGAAATTCAGCAGCTAAAGGACACAGTATTTTGTGGTCTGTTGTGGACTGCATGATGGCTGTTTGAATTCCAAATGGCACAAGACCAATCAACAGATGAATGGCACAAACAGCCCTTATTTCACTTATCCAGGCACACATCCTACTCATACAGTCTGGAGGATTCACTTTATTCTGTGTAGTATATATTTTTTCTCCTAAGAGCTCAGCTAGGCTTATGTTAATATTCGAGCATGTCTTAACCAATCAGATCAAACACAACCATTTTTTACAGATATATGTTAATGACATAGCTCCTGCTTGTGGAGTATTTAACTTTCTGGGTGAGGCCGGGCACTACTTCTATATTTATCTAGTTACTAGTGCGGAAATCACTGGGTAGTCAAGAACCGGGCAGCCTAAACAGGCAGCCTAATTCTGATTTGTCTTTTTACTCCCTGAAAAATCGGAATTGGGATAGCTTACGTTTAAGATACAGAGTGGAGCAAACCTTCTGTCATCATTAGGGCTAGTATGAACAAAATTTAAGCTTACATAGTTTTTACATGGCCACATGGCTTTGTTGTATTGCCACTTTACTGCTGAAATGCCTAGTTTATCAGCGTTGCACATTTACAGGTTACTCCAGAATGGACACATCCCAGTCTTATTCAAACCAGTGAAGAAGACTGTAGCCGTATTTCCTTCACTGTGTTATTGAATGGAAAAATGACACCTACATACTGTGAGGCCTTAAATAAAATGACCTAGGCTTTTGGTGTGAGAAGGATTTGATTGCACAATCTTTTGCCGGATTAGGGGTAAAAAGACAAAGGATTTATTCTCTTTGTTAAGTAACATTCTAGATGATTACACACTGAGCTGCTTTGTTGACCATTCATAAAAGTAGCCTAATAACTGAGGAAAAACCCACGTAGAGACTTTTCTTCATACCAGCCTTTGACAGCTGCTTAAGATTTCATGGAAATGACCTGAAATTGAGTACCCGGTTATACTTTTTAAAATATGTTTCCGCGGCAAGTGGGCAGTTAATTAGGCTTTTTTGCGAAAAGTGCTACCGAACAAATGAGCTCTACAGGTGTCTTTTTGGAAATTCAATAAACTAGTCCTGCTTTAATCAAACATTTGGGTACCTTTCAAGGAAAGGCAGGAGATGCACTCATCTGTCAGAGAAACTTAGCAGGATTCTTTCTCTGCATTTAAAGAATGCAAGCCTATTGAACGTTACTAATCCACTCATATGTTCTTTGACAACGACTCGAAAAGCACTTCTTGTTTTCCCATTACGTAAAAAGTTGTGTTTTTATCTTCAGGTTCACAATTGGGTTAGGTCTGGTCCAGAGTCTATCTATCATGGCTAATTTCATTATCTGACCTGTTGCCTAATCATATTTTGGATAGCAACCCATTAGCTAAACAGGCTAGGTCCTAGATTATAGACCCTGTGCCACTTATACCATTCCCAGTCATGAGAGAACCAAACGATGGCTCTGGGTCACTGATTTCAAAAATAGCAGACACAGCCGAACAAGAAAGCAGGGTTGGGTTGCTATGACGACCATGCTGAATGTTATTACCTCAGACGGCCATGCTAGGGCTGTAGGCCGAATAAAAGATCATCAGCTGTCCAAAGTCCTCCTTATGTTGCAGATCAAGATGATACCTGACGATTTTAGCAGCCACCCTGGTGATCCCCCCCGGGTTTGTCCCTGTCCTTGTCCATCTCCTTGGGGTTTAAGGCCAGGTGTTTTGTAAAAGCACTTTGTGACAGCTGCTGAAAAGGGCATTATATATTCAATTTGATTGATTGCTTAAAACAAGCAGGTCACCCAAGCCATTGAACAAAGATTTTAGACTATAATTTTAGAGATGTTCTCAGATGTTCTGCATAAGCTCAGTAGGCTCATGTCTAAATAGATTTTTTTTTCATGAATTAGATCATTGTCTTGTGGAAAACATTAAATAACACTTCCGGGTCACAAAAATTAGGAACATTTCAAAATAAAGGAGGCCAATTAATTTCTTCAAAAGTGATAGAAATTGAATTTCTTCATTGTTTAAGAAAATGTACCTCACAAAACATTGAAAACGATTCAGATTTAAGAGTCATTTCAATATAAAGTGGGTGTAAAAACACGTTCCAAGGGCAAAATTCAGACAGTGCCAATGAAATACATATTGCCTCAGCTCAAACTGTTGAATATTCCACAGAGAAGACAATGTAGGAAATGTTCAGGGGAGTAGAGTAAAACAAACCTGTGTAATCATGAGGAATGGTGTGCTACATCTAGCAACACAATATTTTCCTCACCCTTTTTAAGCCCCAGTGCAGAACACTGTACATGTACTTATTGCCCTATACAGAAAAAAATATTCTATACAACACAGTGAATGTATTGTAGGAAATCTCTATAGAGTGATTTATATGCAAAAAAGTCAAGGTGGACAGTTTATTTGCAATTGTGATAGAGACACACACACACGCGCAAACATGCACCCCCATATCTCATCCTGGAGATCCTGCAAATGCCACAAAGCCTTCCAAGATGACAGTAAAGGCGTACATAATGGTTGAACTGTAGTTCGGTTGGAACTTGTAGTGCTGAACTTGCACCAAATTAAAGCAATCTTTGTATTATTATTATTATTTTTATTATTATTATTATTATTATTTAAAATGATGCCTTAATTTTAGGCTGTATTTAAGTTAAAGTAATTTGAAAATACTTCATTTCTTTATTTGCTTAAGCAATAAAAATGTAGTTTTTTCTAAAAATCGCTTCTGTATATATACTATTGCTCTTTAAGAAGGCGATAGTATTTCTTATCCGATTACTTGATTAATTGAAGGAATACCTTTATAGCTTTGTGTGTATACACACCCGAGTATTAACCACACCCATATACCTACACTTTTGCCCGGAGAATTACGACTTGCACATGCCTTGTACATTAATGTGAAACATCTGTCATAGGGTGCTACCAAAACCCCTGTGACACCAGTGTGCTACATACGTTTCTGAGACCTCTACATCATCAAGCAATCATCTGTGAAAATGTTTTCAAAATGTCTGCTTGTGAATTAGCCACACCGATGTTGCAAAATGTTTTCAATAGCCACAGTTTGTAAACAGGAAATTATAGTAATTTATCACTTATTTTGTGTAATTTAGCCAACACTCTTATCCAGAGCTACTTGCAGTAGACTTATACATTGCCTCTTTACCCCATTAGCCTGAATTTGACTTTTCTTTTTCATGTGTAGCCTAAGAGTCCTCTGAAAGAGCTTTGCAGATAGGGATGAGTGGTCTGTCAAATAGCATGCAACCTATGTTTAGCTTTTTTGTCATTGTCGTTTCGTTCTGTGGATTTACGACACTAACATATGCTGTAGCACATATTTGAAGACTAGAATCCATTGTTCCAAATGTCCTTCAAAATATAGTCCTTCTGGACAACTTGTGTGTATGTATTAACTACTCAAATTGCCCATTTCAGGTGACTCACTATATCTACCCAGCTGATACCAAATCCGTTTCTTTCTGGCCACATGGTGTATAAGTGAGATAGTGTGACTCTTTCTAGGAACCCCCCCATCAAGCTGATGTGCCTGCTTTAATCGAGCCTTTTTTTCCACCACTGGGAAGAAGACCGATTGATAATTGTGCTTTGTCAAGGGCCATGGGAGACTTGCATCCCAATTTATTATCCACAAGCATTATCCTATGAAGTGTTTTTTTTCATAGTATTCATCTTGTCATAAGGTGTTTTATTGGATGACTATTTCACTCAGAAATCCACATATTTAAACCAATATTGTATCCAGTGTAGCCCTTAAACACAATTAACTGACTAGGCCATTTCAACATGTTTTATTGTAGTGTGCATATTTTTATTCTTAGGAGTAGGCCTGTCCCAGTTTCATTTTGTCTTTTTTTAATATTATTTATGTGATAGGACAGCACAGAGAGTGGATAGGGTGTGCTGGAATCGCTGTGGGCAGGATTCAGTCACATGTTTGGTATGTGTTCCATTAGGTAGCAGCCTAGACCACACACTGCAAATTGTTAAACTAGGCTTACTTGTACTTCTTACTCATGGTTTGGTGAAGTGGAAAGAATGCATGTGAAGAAAGCTTATTTCATGGGTTGCATTCTCCTGTGCTTTAGGCTACATCTACACAATCTCTAGCTAGATTACATCTCATGTATTCAAACACTTGTTTGCAAGTTGACATGTCAGTTTATTGGACGCACCTGGTCTGCCCTTCTGTGAGATACATTATGCAGTATCGTAGCTCACCTAAAGCCCTATCTTGCATCGTCATTTGGACTTATAATTCAACACCAGTCGGCACCTAGGGTTTTTCAGAGGATATCTGATAGCTGTCAGGCATACTACAGGTTTAGCAGATGTTGCTTAGTGGTGTCCACTTCAGAGTTCACTTTCCTTAAGAGCAGTTCACATTTTTCTCATGCAAAAAAGGTTCTGTAATTTCAGGCTTTGATTTAGACTTTTATTTTTACACTCTTGCTACTCTATTGCTACAGGTGCTGGTCATGTAATTAGAAAAAAGTTGATTTATTTCAGTAATTGCATTCAAAAAGTGAAACTTGCATAATGTATATAGTCATTCCACACAGACTGATTACATTTAAATTGTTCATTCCTTTTAATTTTGATGATTATTACTGACAACTAATGAAAAGCCCGAAATCAGTATCTCAGAAATTAGAATATTACTTAAGGCCAATACAAAAAAGGATTTTTAGAAATGTTGGCCAACTGAACAGTATGAGCATGAAATGTATGAGCATGTACAGCACTCAATACTTAGTTGGGGCCCCTTTTGCCTGAATTACTGCAGCAATGCGGCGTGGCATGGAGTCGATCCGTCTGTGGCACTGCTCAGGTGTTATGAGAGCCCAGGTTGCTCTGATAGTGGCCTTCAGCTCTTCTGCATTGTTGGGTCTGGCGTATCGCATCTTCCTCTTCACAATACCCCATAGATTTTCTTTAGGGTTAAGGTCAGGCATGTTTGCTCTCTAATTAAGAACACGGATACCATGGTCCTTAAACCAGGTACTGGTAGCTTGGGCACTGTTTGCAGGTGCCAAGTCCTGTTGGAAAATGAAATCTGCATCTCCATAAAGTTGGTCAGCTGCGTTGAACTTGGACATCGGAAAACACAGTGGACCAACACCAGCAGTTGACATGGCACCCTTAACCATCACTGACTGTGGAAACTTTACACTGGACTTCAAGCAATGTGGATTCTGTGCCTCTCCTCTCTTCCTCCAGACTCTGGGACCTTGATTTCCAAAGGGAATGCAAAATTTACTTTCATCAGAGAACATAACTTTGGACCACTCGGCAGCAGTCCAGTCCTTTTTGTCTTTAGCCCAGACGAGACTCTTCTGACGCTGTGTCTTGTTCAAGAGTGGCTTGACACAAGGAATGCGACAGGTGAAACCCATGTCTTGCATACGTCTGTGCGTGGTGGTTTTTGAAGCCCTGACTCCAGCTGCAGTCCACTCTTTGTGAATCTCCCCCACATTATTTTAATGGGTTTTGTTTCGCAATCCTCTCCAGGGTGCGGTTATCGCTATTGCTTGTACACTTTTCAACCACATCTTTTCATTCCCTTCGCCTCTATATTAATGTGCTTGGACACAGAGCCAGCCTCTTTATCAATGACCTTTTGTGTCTTGCCCCCCTTTGTGCAAGGTGTCAATAGTCGTCTTTTGGACAGCTGTCAAGTCAGCAATCTTCCCCATGATTGTGTAGCCTACAGAACTAGACTGAGAGTCCATTTAAAGGCCTTTGCAGGTGTTTTGAGTTAATTAGCTGATTAGAGTGTGGTACCAGGTGTCTTTAATATTGAACCTTTTCACAATATTCTAATTTTCTGAGATACTGATTTTGGGTTTTCATTAGTTGTCAGTTATAATCATCAAAATTAAAAGGAATGAACACTTGACATATATGTCTGTGTGCAATGACTGTATACATTATGCAAGTTTCACTTTTTGAATGGAATTACTGAAATAAATTATCTTTTTGAAGATATTCTAATTATATGACCAGCACCTGTATATAAGACACTAAACGTTTACCATTCACATGTCCGGCTGTATGTCTCAAATCTGTCAATCAAATACAGAACATGCATCTCACTCCTCCAAATGTTAAAAGTGAGTTAACTTATGCATTCTTAAAATTAACCCATACCGTGATGGACCAATAACAGAAGTAATATCCATAAAATAATAACACATGACTCTACTTGAGCTGTGCAGGCACACTGTACAGCAAATTCGAACCAGTCAGAAACATATTAGATGTGGCATAGAGCGTGCTGCAAATGAATAGTGCTGAGTAGAGCATGCGGTTAGGGAGAGAGGCTGTGATGCCGACAGGGAACAACAACTGTGAATGCTGTTGCCCAGGCCTGGGGGGGCCCATTTGGTGGGCATAAATATAATTATTAATTAGTCGGTCAGCGTTAGTATTCAGTACTATTGAGAAATGTACACAGTTACTAAACAGAATAATTGCACTGATGAAGGATTATTGTTTTTTAAGCTGTTTTTTTTAAACAGCATTAGGATCTCAAACTGCATCCCTTGTGGGGGGTTCCTGGTCTGCAGTGGTCAGTACCTATCAATAGTTCTCCAAGGAAGGAAAAGCAATGAACCAACGACAGGGTCATGGGTGGCCAAGGCTCATTGATGCAACCAACTAGCTATTGTAGCTGGTACTGAAAGAAAAGTGTCAGAACACTATATGCGTCAACTTTTCTTACATATGGGACTGCGCAGCCGCAGGTCAGAGTGCACATGCAGACCCCTTTCCACTGCCAAAAGCACCTACAAATGGGCACATGAGCATCAGAACTGGACCAGAGTTTAATGAAAGAAGTTGGCCTGGTCTGATGAATCCTGTTTACTTTTACATCACGTGGATGTCCGTGTGTGGGTCGTTTACCTGGAGAAGGCATGGCACCAGGCTTTATGGGAAGGAGGCCAGCCGGTAGAGGCACTGTGATAATTTGGGCAATGTTCTGCTGGGAAACCTTGGGTCCTGCCTTTCATGTGGATGTTAGTTTGACACGGACCACCTACCTGACCATTGTTGCAAACCATGTGCACCCTTTCATAGCAACAGTATACCCTGATTAAATTGGCCTCTTTCAGCAGAATAATGTGCCCTGCCACAAAGTAAAAATAGTTCAGGAATTGTTTGAGGAACACAAGTTCAAGGTATTGATTTGGCCTCCAAATTCACAAGACCTTGTCCGAGCATCTGTTGGATGTGCTAGACAAACAAGTCCAATCCATGGAGGCCCCATCTTGCATCTTACAGGATTTACAGGATCACGTCTTGGTGCCAAATACCACAGCACAGCTTCAGGGGTCTAGTGGTGTCCATGCCTCGACAGGTCTGGGCTTTTTTGGTGGCAAAAGGGGAACCAACACAGTTTGAGGCAGGTGGTCATAATGTTATGGCTGATCAATGTGTTTATATAGCAGAAGTACCTCATAGGGAGCAAGATTCGCTTACTGTAAGAAACTATTATCGCACCAAGAGACCTGGACGACAAACTGTCAATTCCTCCCTGTCTACTACAGCATGGAGTACGAAGCCCGCAAAGAAGCCAAAGATGATTTAGACCATTTCTCTATAGCTAATTCTCTAGCTTTTTTTTTTTTTTTAGATCAGGTTGTCTTTAATATCTGAGAAAAGTTGACATGTATTCGGTTTACATGTTCAGACAAAATACTTCCCACGATATATTACTTTGAATGTTTTACAATTTTAATTTTTAATTTTGTAGGAGCTGAGTCAGGGGTACTGTTGCACCACACATCCCTTCTTTTGCAAGTGTAACTCCATATGAGAAGAGCTCACGGAGACATCAAGAAATTAAAGCACACTAAATCACATTATTTAGCCAAATACGTGCTCTAAACCACATTAAAAGGACCTGTTAAATGTTTTTTTATCATATTGCAAGTCATACCGCAATTGCAATGTCCAGCAAAATAATCGCAGTATAATTTCTTTGTCCATATTGTGCAGCCCAAACTTCTGCAGATGCATGCAGCAATGCATGTCTGTCATACGAGGATGTACAATGGCCACAGAATCTTTTGCTGGTTTTCTCCCTCAGTGGTGGTCCAAGTGTAACTATTGCGCAATCTGAGGCAAAATGGGAAAGGTAACACAATTAATGATAGCAATTCAATAGTTTGACTTCTTTTAAGGTTTTTATTAAACTCACCAACACGGTCAAACAACAGAAAAATCATAATCCGTGAAACAGTGATGGGAAACTGGTCTGTCCTCGGGATGTGCTGCTGCCACCACTCTTTTCCCAGTGGTTAGTACCCCCGCTTGGTGGAGCGCCAGAGAAGTGTGGGAGCCACCGTGCCATGCGACGCAGACATTACAGAAACCCTTCTATTCTTCCATTTTTTTTGCCTTACAGAGGGTTTTGTATTGATGTACTGCTAACCAAACTACTCAATCCCATCAATGAATGAATTAATGTAGGGCTTCAACGATTATTTGAGTAAGTCAAATTAATAGACTAGTAAGATTTGTCTACTTCTGTTTGGTTTGTTGATTTGTCACTTATCTTGTTTTACAATAATCTCGCATGCATTGCCTGAAACATTTCTGAACTTGCAATTCGTACCTCTCACAAATTATTGTTCATGTGGAACTATTTTGTAAACTGCAGTTACGTTCAGAATGGACATAAATTGATGCAATTGAATTCACTATCAACACTGGGGGTGTTGTCGGTCCTTAATGACACGCTATTACATTGCTCTTTAACATTTTGCTATTATGTTGGTCTGTATCGTAATCTTTTCAACATGAAAAGCCTTGTTATGTATAAAATTTACGGTTAATGGTAAATTTAGGGTTACGTTTAGGACACGTACTAGTTTTAGGATTAATGGTTGAAATTAATGTATTCATAGTGTTACATGATGTTTTATTGCGAAGGGGGTGCTGAGTCTCTTAGTTGTTTTGTAGTGGAGGACAGTGGATGGTCAGATATCTCTGGTTTGCGTAGCCAATTGCCAGTACCTATGCGAGAGGGATTTCTGGGCCATAGTGTAAGCTCTGAGGGAGCTTACACTCCCGGAAGACCTGTCACAGGGCCTGATTCCCTCACCCCCTAAGCTGCTTACTTCATCAGAGAGCTCCTATTAAAGTTCCCATCATTGCCTCTAATAGAGGGGAGGCTCAGTAGAGAAATTGTCTGTAGGAGAGCATATCATGTTTTTTTGTTTGTGTGAAGAGGAAGTGTGCAATTGACACACACTGCTGATGTTAGCGCTCTTGCATTGCCTTGTTAGTAAAACTTAGGTTGAAACAGACAGAAATAGAAGGTGACTGTTAGTATTCTCACAATTTTTTTAAATTGTATTTTCATATGCTTTGACATACAGTGGATATAAAAAGTCTACACACCCATGTTAAAATGCCAGGTTTTTGTGATGTGAAAGAGTGCGACATGTATAAATCATGTCAGAACTTTTAATGTGACCTATAATGTAAATAATTGAATTAAAAAACAAACTGAAATCTTTGGGGGGGGGATAAAGACATTACAATAACCTGCTTGTATAAGTGTGCCCACCCGCTTATAACTGGGGATGTGGCTGTGTTCTGAATGAACCAATCACATTCAAACTCATGTTAAATAGAGGTGATTTCACACCTGCCGTCATTTAAAGTGACTCTGTTTAATCACATAAAGTTCCGCTAATGTAGTAGAATTTTCCTGCCATTTTCTTAGTTGCATCTCAAAGCAAAAGCCATGGTCTGCAGAGAGCTTCCAAAACATCAGAGGGATCTCGTTGTTGAAAGATATCAGGAGAAGGGTGCAAAAGGATTTCCAAAGCAGTTGATACACTGTGCAACACAGTGAAGACAGTCATCATCAATTGGAGAAAATATGGCACAACTGGGACATTACCCAGAACTGTGCTTCCTTCAAATTAATGGTAAGACGAGAACAAAACTGTTCTGGTAGGATTCCAAGAGGCCTACAGCAACATTGAAGAAGCTGCAGGAATTTCTGGCAAGTACTGGTTGTGTGTTACATGTGACAACAATCTCCCGTTTTCTTTATAGGAATGAGCTATGGGGTAGGGTGGCAAGACTTAAGCCTTTTCTTACAAAGAAAAACATCCTAGCCCAGCTGAAGTTTGCAAAAAGCATGTGGGAAAATGTGTTATGGTCTGATGAAACCAAGGTTGTACTTTTTGGCCATATTTCCAAAAGGTATGTTTGGTGTAAAAACAACACTGCACATCACCCAAAAAGCACCATACCCACAGTGAAGCATGGTGGTGGCAGTATCATACTTTGAGGCTGTTTTTCTTCAGCTAGAACCAGTTCCTTAATCCGGGTGGATGGAATAATGAACAGTTCCAAATGCCAGGCAATTTTGGCACAAAACCTTCAGGTGTCCGTTAGAATGCTGAAGATGAAGTTCACCTTTCAGAACAACAACGACCCAAAGCACACATCCCAATCCACATTAGCTTGGCTTCACCAGAAGAAGATAATTGTTTTGGAATGGCCCAGTCAGAGTCCAGACCTGAATCCAATTGAATATCTGTGGTGTGATCTGAAGAGGGCTGTGCCTCTGACATATTTTGAGCACGTCAAGATGTGCCATGATAGTAGACTTCTACCCAAAAAGACTGAGTGCTGTAAGAGAATCTGAAGGTGCTTCAACAAAGTATTAGTTTAAGTGTGTGCACACTTATGTGACCAGGTTATTGAGTTTTTTTTTTTTCTACCTCAAAGATTTCAGTTTGTAGTTCAATTGAATTGTTCACTTTATAGGTCACCTTAAAGGTGGAACAATTTCTGACATGATTTATCTTTATCAAATATTTTACATCACAAACACCTGGCATTGTATCAGGGGTGTGTAGATGTTTTATACCACTGTACCTAAGTGTTTTCTGTAAGCAAAGAGATGATTCAAAGAGGGCAACAAACTGATAAAGAATTAGTTCAGAAATTGTTCCTTTCCAAAATCGGACCTTAAGGACCACAAGCAAATAATGAGCAAGCATGAGCTTATGGAATGCGTTCATGACAAAGGGTGGGTACTGTAGCGGATAAAAACAATGATTTGGTTTAATAATTAAAGTACTATAAATATGTAATACTGCACGAGAGTCTGATTATAGATTTTTCTTTTATTGTTCACCAGTATATATTTTTTGAGATCCAGTAAATGGTATAACCGTGCAATCATACATGCAGTAGAAAAACTAAACAAAAAAAATGAATTGTGGGGCAAAAAAGTATTTAGTCAGCCACCAATTGTGCAAGTTCTCCCACTTAAAAAGATGAGAGAGACCTGTAATTTTCATCATAGGCACACTTCAACTATGAGAGACAAAATGAGAAAAGAAAATCCAGAAAATCACATTGCAGGATTGTTTTATGAATTTATTGGTAAATTAAGGTGGAAAATAAGTATTTGGTCAATAACAAAATTCAACTCAATACTTTGTTATATACCCTTTGTTGGCAATGACAGAGATCAAATGTTTTCTGTAAGTCTTCAAAAGGTTTTCACACACTTGCTGGTATTTTGGCCCATTCCTCCATGCAGATCCCCTCTAGAGCAGTGATGTTTTGGGGCTGTCGCTGGGCAAGACAGACTTTCAACTCCCTCCAAAGATTTTCTATGGGGTTGAGATCTGGTGACTGGCTAGGCCACTCCAGGACCTTGAAATGCTTCTTAGGAAGCCACTCCTTCGTTGCCTGGGCAGTGTGTTTGGGATCATTGTCATGCTGAAAGACCCAGCCACGTTTCATCTTCAATGCCCTTGCTAATGGAAGGAGGTTTTCACTCAAAATCTCACGATACATAGCCCCATTCATTCTTTCCTTTAGACTGATCAGTCGTTCTGGTCCCTTTGCAGAAAAACAGCCCCAAAACATAATGTTTCCACCCCCATGCTACACAGTAGGTATGGTGTTCTTTGGATGCAACTCAGCATTCTTTCTTCTCCAAACACGACGAGTTGAGTTTGTACCAAAAAGTTATATTTTGGTTTCATCTGACCATATGACATTCTCCCAATCCTTCTGGATCATCCAAATGCTCTCTATCAAACCTCAGATGGGCCTGGACATATACTAGCTTAAGCAGGGGGACACGTCTGGCACTGCAGGATTTGAGTCCCTGGCGGCATAGTGTGTTACTGATAGTAGCCTTTGTTACTTTGGTCCCAGCTCTCTGCCGGTCATTCACCATGTGGTTCTGTGATCATTTTGACCCCACGGGGTGAAATCTTGTGTGGAGCCCCGGATCAAAGGAGATTATCAGTGGATTTGTATGTCTTCCATTTTCTTATCATTGCTCCCACAGTTGACTTCTTCTCACCAAGCTGCTTACCTATTGCAGATTCAGCCTTCCCAGCCTGGTGCAGGTCGACAATTTTGTGTCTGGTGTCCTTTGACAGCTCTTTGGTCTTGGCCATAGTGGAGTTTGGAGTGTGACTGTTTGAGGTTGTTGACAGGTGGTGTCTTTTATACTGATAACAAGTTCAAACAGTTGACATTAATACAGGTAAAGAATGGAGGACAGAGGAGCCTCTTAAAGAAGTAGTTATTTTACTGAGGAATTTACCAATAAATTCATAAGAAATCATACAATGTGATTCTCTGGATTTTTTTCTCATTTTGTCTCTCATAGTTGAAGTGTACCTATGATGAAAATTTTAGGCCTCTCATCTTTGTAAGTGGGAGAACTTGCACAATTCGTGGCTGACTTAATACTTTTTTGCCCCACTGTATACTGCTGCAAAATAAATGGACTCTAAGTTGCATTGGTTAAATCCGTTGGTAATCTAGGTGGCTAAATAATTGTCAGGTGGCTACATAATTGTCTTCCAAATTTTGGTGTTGACTATAGAGGTAAATGCAAAATACACCATGCCAAGGAGATCTCAGAAGATATCCAGAAGTGGCTGTTGAGAGCACAGTATGGGGAAGACTATACAACCATCTCAATAAGTTTTGATCGGTCCATTGTCAGGCAAATTATTTACAAATGGTGAGCATTAGAGATGACAGCAAAGTGGCCTAGACGTAGTCACCCTCAAAACATTAAATAAATCGGGTTGTCAACCCAAACATAACATCTGGTGATTTGCCAACGTGGTCTCAAAGTACTACGTAGACAATTTTATGTAAATCCATTTTACCCGATTTCATATGTTACATTAGGTTACATTACAGTGCGCTATATATAACACACACACACACACACACACACACACACACACACACACACTGGGCAGTATCTTAACACACCCCTTTTAATTGTAATAATTACTCTCACGGTTCTGTTTCTTCAGAGGTCCTCACAGGTCTATTCGGTGGACATTTGATGCAACTTATTTTTAGTAGATTTTATATAATAAACGGATAATTGGTAAGAGACTTTTATCTGTACTCACTTCAATTAAGAGTTCTTATGAATGAAATTGCCATAACAGGTCTCACTCAAGACTGGTGCACAATCCCAAGTGCCAATTTAGTTTCTGTATATTTCCTGGTGCCAATTCGGTGTGTGCGTGCGTGCTTGCACATACATACACACACAACAAATTGGTCCATTTTATTTTAGTAATTTAATTAGTTCCGTCCCTCGATAGTCCAAAGAGGCAACCGTCTTTCCCAGTTACTGACTTACATTTTTTTTTTTTGCAATATATTTCTGTCTGCTTCTTTTTTTTTTTTTTTACATTTTAATCTGTCGAGGCTCAAGGCATCCGCCGACACATTCTTGAAAATTCATGATTTACCAAGGACAAGAGTCATGTCTTCAATTGATTGAGCATTGCCTCTCCGGTCACTCAATATGAGTCTCTGTATACAAACTTCCTGGGTGACTCCGTGACACAACAACCAATTTTTAACTTGAATCCAGAATTTTGCCACTATAGGACTGTACCAAAATGGATGATCTATTGTTTCTGTTTCATCCTGACATACTTGGCACATGGGCGACTGCTCAATTCCCCATCATTTAACTATTTTTTTGGTGGCCAGAATTGTGCTTGAACAATTTAAACTGAAGTCTCTCAGAGACACATCAATTGTTGTTTTATACAGTATACTAGTCCATACACTTGGTGCGATGGGATTGGAATATCAAAAATATTTTTTCCAGTGTTTTTAATACTGGAAGGTACCCCAGGCAGACTTTGTAGCCAGATGGAAGAGATACATTTTGCGTTTTATGTTACTCCTGTTTAACCATCCATGATCGTTAATTGATGGGCGACCAGGAGATTCATTGCTTTCTAGTGTTTTTATTTTTCTCCATTTGTCCGGTATGGCTGCAATGAATTTATTATATCTCTCAAGTGAGCTTGTTTCACCATTATGCTTGTTTTAGTTGCTCATGAGTGATAGGTTTCCCCGTCTTTGTTTGAGATGTCTTTAAGAAACAAGATACCCTTGTAAATATTTTCAATATTTCTTTTGTAATGTGGTGTAAGATTTGTTCTATCTGTTCAGGGGATGGAATTGGAATTACAACCAACTTTGTATCGATTCCTTCATAAAGGTTGATGTTTCAAATAATGTACCAAAAATCCAGAAAATCGCATTGAATGATTTTTAAATAATTTATTTGCATTTTATTGCATGACATAACAATTTGATCACCTATCAACCAGTAAGAATTCTAACTCTCACAGAGAGAGACAGAATTTTTTAAGAAGCCCTCCTATTCTCCACTCATTACCTGTATTAACTGCAACTGTTTGAACTTGTTACCTGTATAAAAGACACCTGTCCACACACTCAATCAAACAGACTCCAACCTCTCCGCAACGGCAAAGACCAGAGAGCTGTGTAAGGACATGAGGGATACAATTGTAGACCTGCACAAGGCTGGGATGGGCTACAGGACAATAGGCAAGCAGCTTGGTGAGAAGGCAACAACTGTTGGCGCAATTATTTGAACATGGAAGAAGTTCAAGATGACGGTCATTCTCCCTCGGTCTGGGGCTCCATGCAAGATCTCACCTCATGGGGCATCACTGATCATGAGGTAGGTGATGGATCAGCCTAGAACTACACGGCAGGACTTAGTCAATGACCTGAAGAGAGCTGGGACCACAGTCTCAAAGAAAACCATTAGTAACACACTACGCCATCATGAAATAAAATCCTGCATCGCACGCAAGGTCCCCCTGCTCAAGCCAGCGCATGTCCAGGCCCATCTGAAGTTTGCAAATGACCATCTGGATGATCCGGAGGAGGAATGGGTGAAGGTCATGTGGTCTGATGAGACAAATAGAGCTTTTTGGTCTAAACTCGCCATGTTTGGAAGAAGGACGAGTACAACCCCAAGAACACCATCCCAACCGTGAAGCATGGAGGTGGAAACATTCTTTACGGATGCTGTTGTGCAAGGGGACAGGAGGACTGCACCGTATTGAGTGGAGGATGGATGGGGCCATGTATCACGAGACCTTAGCCAGCAACCTCCTTCCCTAAGTAAGAGTATATAAGATGGGTCGTGGCTGGGTCTTCCAGCATGACAACGACCTGAAACACACAGCCAGGGCAACTAAGGAGTGGCTCCGTAAGAAGCATCTCAAGGTCCAGGAGTGGCCTTGCCAGTCTCCAGACCTAAACCCAATAGAAAATCTTTGGAGGGAGCTGAAAGTCCACATTGCCTATCGACAGCCCCGAAACCTGAAGGATCTGGAGAAGGTCTGTATGGAGGAGTGGGCCAAAATCCCTGCTGCAGTGTGTGCAAACCTGGTCAAGAACTACAGGACACATATGATCTCTGTAATTCCAAACAAAGGTTTCTGTACCAAATATTAAGTTCTGCTTTTCTGATGTATCAAATACTTATGTCATGCAATAAAATGCTAATTAATTATTTAAAAATCACACAATGTGATTTTCTTGATTTTTGTTTTAGATTCCGTCTCTCACAGTTGAAGCATAACTATAATAACAATTACAGACCTCTACATGCTTCGTAAGTAGGAAAACCTGCAAAAGAAGCAGTGTGACAAATACGTGTTCTCCCCACTGTAAATATGTTAATTTATTTCATCTGGCTTTCCATTACAGATAAAATGAAATAATTTTTTCACAAGACTTAAAAACAGACTCCCGGGCGTAGGGAATGTCGTGAGTAAATGTGTGAACTTGGGTAAAATGAGTTGACAAGAGTGACGATGCCGTAGATATTTCGATGCATTCCTGTCCAAGGTTATAATATGCGATTGACCTTGGTAATTTTCCTGTCAAAGTGACTAGAAACAAGATGTAATATATTTTTGGGAATATGGAGGACAAGGACATCCACTTCCCCATTAATCCATTTGATGGGAAGTTTACATGGAAGTGTAAAAGGAGTGTCCTTTAATGATCCAATGCGTAATTTGGTACACTTTTCATACTTGGATTTTAATCCAGATACATTTGAAAAATGGTTTAGATCTTTAATGAGACAGGCTAGTGAATCTGTATTTGGCGATTTGACAGAACTTAAATCAACCTTAAACTTGGAGTCTTGTTTTTATTCCCTGGATTTCCAAACCCTTAATTTGGTTATTTGTTCTAATTTTGCCAGCTAACATTTAATATTTAGCTATTATTTAGTATTTAGCCCTGTAGGGTTATACACGCTTAACAATTGGACAGGAAGGTGGCAAAAGAAATGACTTGTGCAAAAATGCTACTGGCTGAATTTGACTGGTGTATCCCCACAATATCTAGCTTTTTTTTTAATCTTAGGCTTCTGAACAATGCTCAGACAACCATCTTAATAGTCATAGTTGGTTCTAGCTTGCTACAATAAACATTTCTGAAATTTGATTTGCTTTCCAATGTTCTACCATGCTCACGCAGAAAATTACATCATTCTTTTGAACTGTTATTAGATCAGGTCATGGTGCAATAATTGGGCAATTCAGTGCTAATTGTTAACAGTGGACTTAGATTGTGTGACAAAAATGTAGCCACTACATTCCTCTCCACCACTCAAATTTGAGAATGAATTATTCTGCCAAATAAAGTAATTAACAATAAATCTGCCTGGAATTTCACTTAAATGTAATGGTATATCAAAACATGATTGTGTTTGTATGCCTAGCACTCACAAATGTACATTGTTTAAATTGTACTTTGTTTCTTTAAAGATCCCTCTTGAGCGAATGAGATTTATTACATTTATTTCTTTACAATGTCTTGTTTACCAGTAGAGGTTCCTGCATGCACTGGGCAGTACTGAATCAACAGTGTCACAGTTGTAAGATTTAATTACCATAACATTCTCAAACAAAAATGCCTGCTGTAACACATTGCTTTTTCAATCCACTCTGACAATCCATGAAAATGTTAACAATTAGCTGAGTTACTTCTGTTAACGGTACATGCTAATTTTTTGTTTTGCTGGTCTTCCCATTTGTTTTTTCACAGATGTCCACAATGATCACAGAGGTCCTGAATGCTCTTCCTACACTTTGTCCTGCCTCATTGTGACTGGATCGCTGCTGACCAACTACAGAGGCTCTACATGTCAAAGTTGCCATGACTTAAAGAAGTCATCAATCAAAATGGAGAAAAAGAAAATGTGCCCACGTCTGCTGGACTACCTGGTGGTGGTGGGAGCCAGGTGATGACTTTACAGGGTTGGCTGGACGGTATTTGTCCACACCCAATTTTCCTTTACTATACTAAATTTGATGATTTTCTGTTTTTGTGCATTTGAAATATGTCACTTTCTGAGGCTCACCCTCTCTGCATCCAACATTCCAGGCAACCCAGCACCGACAGTGGGTCCCAGACCCCCCAACTCCTCCGCCGCTATCCGCTGGAAGACCACCCAGACTTCCCTCTGCCTCCGGATGTGGTCTTCTTCTGTCAGCCTGAGGGATGCCAGAGCATCAGGCAGCGACGTGTCAGCCTGCGAGATGACGCCTCATTTGTCTTTGCGCTAACTGACAAAGACTCGGGCATCACACGTTATGGTATCTGTGTGAACTTCTACCGCTCCTTCCAGCGAGGTGGCCACCACCGCAGCCGTGACAAGATGGGTAGCGGTGGGACGGTGGCCCAAACAGAGGAAGCGACCAGCGAGAGCTCCGATGGTAGCAGCGGTGGCCCTGCTTCTATGTTGCAGCCGTCTGCCAGTGCTGACAACGGGGGCACATTTGTGACAGGCACAGAGCCAGGGCCGCCCGGCGGAGAGCCAAATGCGGGCAGGTCTAGACACAAACGCAGCTCCGCCAAGGTGGCCAGTCGGAACCGCGACAGCACATTGACATCGCTGTGCATGATTAGCCACTATCCCTTTTTCTCCACATTTAGGGAGTGCCTGTACATTCTCAAGAGAATGGTGGACTGCTGCAGCCATAGGTTGACTCAGCGTGCAGGCCTGGCTCGTGGAACTCAAAGGTGAGACCTATTCATACAGCTCCTTGTAGCATTTTGCTTTCCATCATGTTTAGTAGATTTAGTTAAATCAGAATCCTTCCAGTTACATGTCCCAATATGTGATTTACCAGGCCCTTTACTAATGTCCCTGAGGCAGGTTTTGTACTTATAACAGCGCCTACCTAAAAGCAAAAAACGAAATTGTGAAATACATTGAGGAAATTATTCGGGTTTTTTTTGCCGGACTTTGTAAGCAGAGTGAGTGACTGAGTACGCTTTGTTAAATAGCATAGTTATTAGCAAAGCAAACCTGCAAACTAAAGGTTTGGATCTCGTCACAGGCAAATCGAAGTACGCTTTGAATTAGGAATTATTCCGTATTGATGAAAACTTCTCTGGCTAAAATCTTCAGTATCTACATTATAGTAAGTCTGAAATAAAACAGTTTGCTGTTAAATTGCAACCAGTGCTTGACATTAACTTTTGCTCACCAGCCACTGTGTCTAGTGGTTTTCCAAAGTTACCAGCCACTCACCATTTTCACTAGCTACCATTTTGTTGTTGGGAAATTACATTTCATTTGATTAAAGTTGACTATGATATGTTACATCATAGTCTTTTGTTCACGCTGTTGGTAACTGGCGTGCAAGGCAATAGGCCTAATACAATTGGACCAGAATCAAACACAGTATTCTGGTAGTGCTCATGGGAGATGTAGGGACGTAGCCCATTGCAGTGAGTTTATTATTTCATGACGTGCGTGTGTGTGCGTGTCTGCGTGTGTGCGCGTGTGCGCATGCGCGCGTGCGTGCATTTAGCGGACACCACTCTGTGGAATGCTTTATATAATGTACATATAATGGTTTTCTTTTTCAAGCTACACACTTGTCACGTAATTTTATTCCCCATTTTTGCCTTTGACGTCACATTGTTTGTGTCCCTGTCTGGACTTTTTTCAGCTGCAGTAGGCTCTGCTGCTGTCGCTGATCCATCGTCTTCATGTTCATATATTTATATTGTTAGTGTCTTGAATATGTTAATTGTATTTTTTTACATTGTATATTGCATATGTAGCCTAAAGTTGTTTGGTGACAGTACACACCATAATCTGATGATCTTTTCGCCAGTCATCTTTGTTCGTCTCGTGCTCTCTTTTTAAATAAATCTTTAAATCTAGGCTACTATACGTCACCTGAAAAGTAAAAAAAAATTATGTAGATGTAACTCCTGCAGACTCCAGAGAAAATCGACCTGCCCAAGCCCATAAATAATCCCAATTTTGTATAAACCCCCTACCTGGAAACACTGCTAAAATTGAAAAAATATAAATTTCTACTCTAACATGGCAATTTTTCGCTGAGGTTTTATTTGATTTATGAGCGCAAAATGGTTTTAACGTACCAACACACGGGCAGTGTGAGACTTTGAGAAGGCTATCGCCTTTGAGTGATATGTACCTATAGAATTCCACCCACCAAAGTGGCTAGTAAGAGTGAATGCGTTACATGCCACAGCCGAATTCAGGTGGGTGCTAATGGCAAGCCCTGATTGCAACTGTTTTTGGTGAAGTACGCATCCGTGCATGTGCTTTGGGTCAGGATAGACAAACACATTTGCTGGCTACAACATACAGTATTTATTTTATAGTAAGCCTTAACTAAGACTGTATACGGTTATATTGTGACATTTTCTGGCATGGATAACGTAATCTTCAGTCTTGCTAGCGATTGCTCAAGTCTCATGAATATTCTTAGGAAGATGGTAGATACTAGTAAGCCTATTACTGGCTAATGTGCTGTTAAAACGGACAGTGGCAAAAGCTATACAGTTCATAGATGCGATGTTGGAGGTAAATTTAATAAGAAGCGTTAGTCAGTTTAACACAATGCTCAATGGTGTCTAGCGACTGCTGAATTGTGTAATGCTGTGGCGTAGTGCTTAAAGACAGCGCCTTTCATGTGTAAGACCCAAGTCAACTATTGCGACATTTATATATTTTATTTGTGGGCCGCCATAAAACTACAGTTATACGTTATTGTGACTATTTATTGTAGATTTTACCATTCTCTTGTCTTCTAACTTGATAAAAAAGTTAGTTATTGTCACTGACATTGATTGTTGTATCAATGTCTTTCACGAATTAAAGAAAAAAGTACATTGTTATGCCATGAAATAAAATAGCTTTGGCCGACTCGCTAGAAATTGCTCAGTTCTTGACTATTTCAGTAAGTTAGTACTTACTGGTATATCCAATTACTGGCTCGTATGCTGTTAAAACTGCCAGTGGCAAATGCCATAGAGTCCATAGATGCTATTTGGGATGGTGAACTTTGTAAGAAACGTTGGTCAGTTTACCAGTATCAGTATTCACGAATGGCTAATTTGTTGTTGTAACGCCAGTGGGAAAAGGGGATTTGTTCAGGGTAAACATGAGGCTATACTCTGTGGTGTAGTGGTTAATGACTCATCCTTCCATGTGGGTGACCCGGGTTTGAATATCTAGAGGGCAAAACTTTCTATTGCGGGTTGGTTGAACTAGACTTGCCTGATTTCTTTTTTTCTATGTATCTACAGCTGACATTACAGATCTGTGCACAGCATAATGCAATAGAAAAGCGGATCAAAGTCTGATCGGTTTATTCATAGATTATATTTAATTGCCCAAGTCAGAATTTTAGACTGCAGTGGAATCGATAAAGTCAGCAGATTTGACCTACAGTGGTTTTGACCTATTTTTTTTGGTGTAATTCAGGGATTCCCAAAATCTTTCCTTCAGCGCACCCTGTTATATATTTGATAAAGCCTGTTCAGGGTCTGTTAAATTTGTGACATTATACATTTAATTGATGTATTGAATTTAAATGTTGACACCCCTTTGAAATGGTTGAAAGACTACCTGTATGTTTAACGTCTCAAATCAACTGAGGACCAAGGTCCTCTCAGGAAGCACACATTTTGGAGGCGGAGGAGGGCTAGTTTGGGAACCCTAGTGTAATGGGTATTGAACAGTGAGAGTCTTGGTAGTGAAATATCATCAGTCAGTCTGCATGGCTTTTTCCCATATTGTTACATTTCTGTGTAAATGCTTCAGGAAATGTGTGGTATGTGTGCACACTGGCACATGCCCCATCATGCTGTTGTCAGCTGGTGTTCATGCAAGGCATCTGATGAAGATCTCTGAACATCATGCGCATGCACCTTACATTCACAGGATAGGGAGTCATATCTATGCATAAGCACCTCTTATACTGTTGGTGAAATGGTCTTTAACACATTAGATTGTGTTAAAGACTGTGTTAGATTGTTTTCTCTAAAAGACAAATATTTTTAAAATATGACTTACTATATGAGCCAGTCCTCTGTCTCAGTAACAACCCCACAATGAGTCTGTTTATTTATTGATAAAATCATTTTCGAGTCCATTTATTGTCTGCAAGGTCTATAGTAACATATGTTGCTAAGCTCTATAAAAAAATGTGTAGAGTTCTATAGCATCGGTTCTATAGCAACTCAAGTAGATATTAGGTATTTTTTTGTTACAAAATGTTACATAGGCTTACCGAGAAGTTTATTACATCGAATTTCTTTAGGGTTCGGCAAGAACATTTTTGTTGTCAATAAAGGCTTCTGCTTAATCTCAGCATCAAAGTGTTTGAGTTTATTCTTTATTAGTAACAAGCTGTTAACATCTATTGTTTTCTAGGTAGTGCAGCTAACACTCTAATGGATAAATGGGTTACTTTGTTTTCTGTAAACGCTCCCTGTGCGGAAGAAACTGATCGAAATTACAACAGTCCCTGAGTGTAGCTGTAAAAGATTCTGACATTTCACAATGTAAAAAGTAACTTTTGGCAGCAGTGCTGTAGGTGTACTGCATAGCAGTGATGTTACCACTATTACATTAGCAAGCAACTGTTCATTTTAATGCAAGCAGGGCGGAAGTACACTGTATGTTCTAATCAGTCACAATTGTGACCAAGCATAAACCCTATTTGTTTACAAACTTCTCAGTATTTCAAACAGAAAGCAATATAGATGTAATGTTATGGTTGCAAATGGGCTAATGTTAGCATAATTGTGTGTCTAAAATATCAGAGAACTGATTGTAGTAAGATGTGTGTTTTGTGAAATGGTAACAGAGTGAGGGAGAAACCTAAGGGCTATACTATATTAACGGAATGATGATTCCGTTAATATAGTATAGATTGATTTTTGAAGCGTCGTGTTAATGTAAAGCGTGGTAGTTCCTTCTCATTAAAACAAATGTTTGTAATCATTATTTTGGGCTTTGCATGCAGCCTATTTTGCATTAATATTGATAGCATTGACTATTTAAAAATTAAACCAAACATGTGTTTTTGTTTAAAAATAGTATTAAATGATATCAGGCTAGGACATCATTTTTGTCTCTGTGACCTTAATGTTCTCATTTTAGCTGATGATTGGTCTGAATAGACCTCAATTTATGCAGCATATTGAAGGTATGAAGAGAATGGGAATAAAGAAAGGTCAGGTTGGCTTATAAAGAATAAGCTGCTTTATACAGGGAATGAGATGATATTTACAGCTTGGGCTATAGAGTTTCAATAGAATGACAGACCATATTTGTTATCCTTCCAGAGAGTTTACTTCCGTTTTGGTGACGCAAGGACACAGAGTACACCCTTCTTTTATGACTTGGATAGACAAATGCTGTCTTGGTTAGACTCAATGGTTTTTCACAAAGATGTTACAACCCTGCTTCCAAAATATTAGAAAAATAACATATCAAATGTTAAAACCGAAATGTTGATTTTGGAAAAATATCTCTGTATCCCATCACGTCTTCTAAGAATACTCTGTAAGCGTTTTGGCACCGAGAAGACCAATTGCTATAGTTTTGAAAGTTAAATGTTTTACCATTCTTGCTTGATATAGGATTGCAGCTGCTCAACAGTTTGTGGTCATATTTGTTGTTTCATAATGTGTCAAGTGATTTCAATGGGTGAACGGTCTGGACTGCATGCAGGCCAGTTTAGCACCCAGACTCTTACTACGGAGCCATGCTGTTGAAGTACGTGCTGAATGTGGTTAGCGTTGACTGTAATAAGCAAGACCTTCCCTGAAAAACGCACCATCTGAATGGCAGCATATGTTGCTCCCAAACCTGTATATACTGTTCAGCATTTGTCGTTGCTTCACAGATGTGCGAGTCATGATCTTGTTTATATATGGATTCTTCTTTGCATGGTTGAGTTTTAACATTTGCTTTTGTAGATGCAGCAACGTACTGTGTGCACAGACACACAATGGTGAACAGACAATGGTTTTCTTGTGTGTTCCTGAGCCCATGCAGTGATGTCCATGACAGAATTGTGTCTGTTTTTAATGCAGTGCCGCCTGAGGGCCCAAAGGTCACAGCCATCCAACACTGGTTCTCGGCCTTGTCCCTTGCGTACAGAGATTTTTCCGGATTCTCGGAATCTTAATTATATTATGTACTGTAGATGATGAGATCCCCAAACTCTGCAATTTTACATTGAGAAATTTTATTCTTACATTTTTGCCCTGTTTGCCTGTGCAGTCGTTCATGGATTGGTGAACCCCTCCCCATCTTTACTTGTGAAAGACTCATCCTCTTTGGGATGCTTTTTTTGTACCCAATCATGTTAATGACCTTTGGCCAATTAACCTAATTATTTGTGAGATTTTCCACCTGTTTTGTATTTTAAAAAGTTGCATTACACAACATTTCCAGGCTTTTGTTGCCGCTTTCCCAGGTTTTTTTAAACTTGTTTTTGGCATCATATTCAAAGTGGGCATATAGTTTTCAAGAAACAATAACATTTCTCAGCTTCAACATGTGATCTGTTGTCTTTGTGCCATTTTCTGTTAAATGATTGGAACAAAAGGTTTGATTCAGGGCACCCTACTTCTTTGGAAACAGTGTTGAAATTTTAAAATGACCTGCAGGATGACTTTGCTTTCTTTGATAACCGAACGTTAGAACCATAACACAAAAGTTGGTCATAGCAATATCAACAGTTTGGAATGTTCTAAAACCGAAGGTGATAGATCCCAACTTTTCGACGTAAAACTTCTGGAAAGAGGGTTGTGTGATCCTACATTACACGCACAGCATAGAAATTACTAATAATCAAATAATCACACCACAATATGCTTGACTATAGTATTGTTCTATTATTTAAGTATATTGGCAGATTATACAGGGAATCTATTCACTTTGCAACTGTGAGAACTACTTAAGCAGCGCTAGATGTTTTAAGAAATGAATGTTACATAGTTAGCATCTGTGTTTATCTGTACAAATGGACTCTGAAGTAGGGTAGTGAAGTTGTAGCTTGCTGGAAAGTGTCATGTTGTTTTGGGAACAGGACATTGTCTTTCGAACTCCTGTTGCGATACGATCCTGGGGTGTGAATGACTGTAGCAGTAGATGTATAAAGTCCAAATGAACTTTATGGCACAATATAACAACACATGGTTAACTGATAATGTGATGACGACATGTGAATGAGGGAAACTGTTCGTGAGTCTGTGTGCGTGTCCCGATGCTCCGGTATCATCTACCAGAAGGCAGCAGTATGAACAGACCATAGCCTGGGTGGCTGTAGTGTTTACATTTTCTGTGCTTTCCTCAGGCATCTTGTATGTTGGATGCCTTGCACAAAGGGCACATGGCACCCTCAGTGGTGCCCTTGTAGAATTTGGTGAGAGTTTTTACATACATGCCAAACTTTTTGAGTTTCCTTGGTAGTCATGTTGTTGACATGTTAACAGATGTAATCCACTGAGGTGTGATTTTTCCATATTAAACTTGCAGCTTTGAGCTTTAGCTCTGGTCTGTCTTTTCTTGATTCACTTGGTTCAACTGTGGTTCTAAGAGAAACTAATCAAAAGAAAATACATGGGTTCTCAGCGATCTGCAACAACACTGGCATAGCTTATTGGGGGTTTCTGGTGTGCTGCTGCATCAGGGCCCGTGGTGGGTGAAGGGCCCTGTCTGACCTCAATAATAATATTTTTGCATTTATATTTCATGATGCATTGTTCTTTTTGGTTATCTGAGTCAGATGTTGGCTGCGAGGTTATTCTATGCCAGGATCAGCTTCACATGTGTATATACCGCATCATAATTTGTTTTACCGTGTGTAAGGACAGATTGCACCCTGGGTCGGCATAAACACGCTACACCAGGTTGACTAAGATTTAGTTCAGCAGTTTATGACAGAAAAATGTCCAGAGCTGCAAAAAGCAGCCCTGAATAATTATCACCAACAACCTCCAAGTGAAAGTGTGTGAATTGGCTGTTCGCCGAAAACTTTGGCAGCAGAATTATACAAGCAACACTGCAAGATGTATTTTTGCACCAAAAACAGAATGCCCCATAGAATTTGCTAAAAAAAGAAGAAAAAAAATGAAATCAGCCAGTACAGTTCTGGAACAGAATATTATGGACCAATGAGACTGTTAAGAAAGTGATGGGAAGGCAAAAGAGCAAGAGAAAATGGAACTGCAGAGGTTTCAAAGCATATACCATGATTTTGATGACATCAATGGGTTGCTGACTCAAAGCTTTTATTGAACACCAGGGATTTGGGACTAGAATGCTAGCTTTTATACTTTTTGCATTTGCTCTAAGTTCAATTGCCCAATGCTTAACCCTGGCATGAAACGGAGGGACTGAACTCTGACAGTGCTGTTCTTCGAAGTTGGCAAAACATACGTGTTGAAACACAGAAATAAATGGTCACATTCCTTGCTTTTGCCTCATCTTCATGTTTTAATCATTTGTTCATATGCCTTCAGTGTGAAGCAAATTTAGCGATTTTTACTTTACTGTCCAATAGATATGGAGGGCACTTTGACGTTGTGAAGAGTGTTATTTATTTCATTCTGAGCAAGTATTTTCTATACTGCCTATTTTCAAAATGTTTTTTAAATGCTTATCACATGATTTTCCTGCCAAACTAGGGGTTGTGGCAAATGCTTTAAGACTACATAAGACTGCATAAGGTCACCTTTTCATGTTGCTTATAAAAACAGATGATTGCCTTCATCATTTGTGGTTATGTTTTAATATTTAAAAAATTAATTGTCAAAACATTTGTTTTGTTTAAATTATGGGAGAAAATGAATGGAGAGAATTTGGATGGGCAGTTGTTTATTTAGTTTTTATAGCTGAGGGCGATGTGTATGATTTCCAACAACTGAACTCTGCTTGCATAGAGGCAGCAATCAGTTCCTCATTCTTCTCAGGGCAAAATCTTTTGACAGTTCTAACTTTGTATGTGAATTAAAATTTGCAGGTAATCAGTTTTATCTATCAACTTATGTTTTTGTTTGTCTACTTGATATTGTTCTGTGGTCGGTATTTATGTTCCAAGGCTGAAGGAGCGTATACAGCCAATGCTTGAATTCTATTATCGCTACTCATTAGACATGTTTACAAAACCGCATGTTACTGAATACAAAGACAAATGTGAAAGCAACTGTTGATTGCACAAATGTTTGGCGCAGGCTAGTTAGAGAAACGTTTGCCCCTCAAAAGTGAAACAGCCTAAGGTGGAATGAGCGAACTAACAGACATGTCTGTGTTAAGGTTTTAGCAGTTATAAACCCTTTTGTGTTTGTTCCAGTTCATTATTTATTATAAAGTTCCTGCTGTGAGATAAAGGAGAGTAGCCCTAATATGCATGTATGCAGTTCTACGCATGCTAACGCTTTAGCTAATGTTGTTAGGGTCTACATTCGGGCATACACGCACATGAACACAGCTGACAAATGTATGCATTTGCACCCTCTTAGCATATGACAGGCATATACAGCGTTCAACTGACAGAATAAGGTCTTTGACTGCCTTGCGGGAGCTGCTGCAGTGGGCGGCAGCCCAGGGTTAGCTCTGATAAGCTAATCATTAATCTACCGCCTTCCTCTCTCCCTCGGAATGAAGACCTGGCTTCTGTTGGCAAGTGAATGCGATGTGCGTAAGGGTGTGCTGGAGCTTTTAGAGTGAACGGCTTGTCAACCTATTTGGGGCCCTTTTAAGCGCCCTTTGGTGCATTTGCCACAATCACTGTAGATTTCACTGGAAGGGTTAGGGTTATGTCTGTGAATGTAGTTCTAACATTTCAATTATGTGCTTTTCTTAATATTTGAATGATGTACGTGACCAAGTGTAGTTGTGATATTATGAGATTGGGTCGATTATAGCGGGAAATGTTTGAATGTCTAATAATATTATGACTTGTAGACTCTGCCGCCAGTCATAGAGGGTCCTCCATGTGAATCTAATGTGCCTCCATTGACTGATGTGCCTTCTGCCAGAGACACCATGTGGCGCGTATTCACGGGGGCCCTGTCAGTGGAGGAGAAGGGCAGCCAGCTGCTTGCCGACCTGCGGGAGATTGAGTCCTGGGTCTACCGCCTCCTGCGATCCCCGGTTCCCGTGGCGGGCCAGCGGCGTGTGGATGTTGAGGTGCTGCCCAGCGAGATGCAGCCGGCTCTAACGTTTGCCCTGCCTGACAACTCTCGGTTCTCCATGGTAGACTTCCCACTGCACCTTCCCCTGGAGCTGCTGGGCGTAGACGCCTGCCTCATGGTGCTCAGCTGCATCCTTCTGGAGCACAAGGTGAGGGGGGTTGTTTTGAAGAGGTTCTTCCTTAGACATTGGCCACTTTCTACAAAAAGTGCATTTATTTTCCATTTACAACAAAGTGGTGGTCAAATGAATTTCTATTTGGTTTGTCTCCCAGGTAGTCCTCCAGTCACGGGACTACAATGCCCTGACTATGAGTGTCATGGCGTTTGTAGCCATGATCTACCCTCTGGAGTACATGTTCCCTGTCATTCCACTGCTGCCCACCTGCATGGCCTCGGCTGAACAGGTACTTCAGTCCAACAGCAGGCTGACATTATAGTACAGTTGTTGAGATTATTGACATGTTGTTTATTTATTAACTGGAGCCAGCTGTTGCAGAAGGAGCTGTTTGAAGAAAAGGGAATGTCTCTGAGTGACCAACTGACTTACTGAGTACCCCTTGTTACATAATGTAGTGGTTAGAGACGCGGACTGCCATGCAGGGGATCGGTGTTTGAGCATCACCACAGTAAAAACAAATTATGCATTAAGATTTGTTTCTAGATAGACAAAATATTCAATGGCTACATACTTCAATAACTATGTAAGCCTAAAATAAAACAGTTTTATTTCTGGAGGATTTTCAAAGTACGCATTCATGCATTCACTGATGCACGTGGGGAGCGAACGCTGGCCTGTGTGTTCCAATCCAACAGACGAGCTGGCCCGTGTGTTCCAATCCAACAGACGAGCTACTACAGCTCAAATTGCTGCAAATGTTAATGAGACCGTATGATGCTTTGGCCAATGCTCTGCTAGGACTCCTTGGGTCCTGCCGTTCATGTGGACGTTACTTTGACGCATAACATCGCATTGCTGCAGACCGTGTGCGCCCTTTAATGGCAACGGTATTCCCTAATGGCATTGGCCAGCAGGATAATGCTCCCTGCAACAAAGCAAATAGGGTTCAGGAGTTGTTTGAGGAACACAACATCGAGTTCAAGGTGTTGACTTGGCCTCCAATTTCCCAAGATCTTGATCCAATTGAGTATCTGTGGATGTGCTGGACAAACGAGTCCGGTCCATGGAGGCCCCACCTTGCAACTTACAGGGCTTGAAGGATCTTCTGCTAATGTCTTGGTATCACAGCACACCTTCAGAGGTGTAGTGGAGTCCATGCCTCGATGGGTCAGGGCTCTTTTGGTGGCAAAAGGGGGACCTAATCAATATCAAGCAGATGTTATGGCTCATTGGTGTAGATCACAACTCCTGGAGCAGTAAAAGAGGGGGTACTTCTTTTCACTTGACGAGTAAGTCAGTTATCATCACCTGTATTGTTAGTAATTGTATCAGTGCCATAAAATGAAATGGCTTTGGCAGTGTATAGTTCATCCTCCGTCTCGCTAGCAATTGCTCAATTCTTATGACAACCTCTGTAACCTGTCGACCTGGATAAGTGTGTCTGCTTAATGATTTACTTTTTTGATGTCGTTTTATGAGATTAGAATGTATGCCTGGGGGATTTCTGGCATGTTTGCTATAATTTACATTGTGAACTTCCTGCTTTTCTTGCTCGTATTTGAGTGGGATTTTATGTGCTAGTGATGTCATACAATGTTTTTTTCTTTCTCCCTCTGAAGCTACTCCTCGCCCCTACCCCTTACATCATAGGCGTGCCCGCCAGCTTTTTCCTCTATAAATCTGATTTCAAAATGCCTGATGATGTGTGGTTGGTGGACCTGGATTGTAATAAGGTCAGTGTCTCAAAGGGAGGTGCCCTTCAGCATCCCATCCATTTTCTCCACCGTTATGTTTTTTCCCCCACAGATCTATTTTTCTCTTCCCATCTGTTTTCCAAATTACGTTTAGAGGTTTAGACACTTTCTTTCAATGTTGTTACATTTTCTGTTTTGTCCCATTTGGGGGACATATAGGCTTAATATTGAATGACAATGCAGGATGTAAAATCCTATTCTTCGTCATTCAAGACATGTGCAGAAATGGGCTGCAATGTGAGTCCTCCAACTTAATGTGAGAACATCTATTTTCGTTGCTGAAACCCGCAACCACATCCTGGCAAAATATTCTGGTGCATAATTCTGTTCGTACGTGTGTGGTCTTGTGTGAGTGGATATGTGTAATTCAGTGCTTTTACATGGTGTCTTGCCACAATTTGCAAGTTGAATTATTCCTTGTTCTGCCACAGGTAAAAGCACCCACCAATGCAGAGCACCTACCCCCTCTTCCTGAGCCCGAATCCACAGAACTCAAGAAACACCTCAAACAGGTAAATATCGCATATAGCGGGATTTTTGCAGTTTTCTTCTGCTGGGTGGGTTGGGGTGTTGTTGTCCTTTACTAGTTAGTGTTGCTATGAGAATCAGCATGTTAGTCGTGCCAACAGTTAACACTAGCATCTCCAGGCCTTTCAGACCCCCAGTATCTGCCAGAGACGAACTCCATTCGGCATCATTAGCATACTTATCGTCCCTTTTAGCATACACAATTTCCTCTGTAGCATCCCCACCAAGCCAGAGCATCAGTTCATTTACTGGATTTTTATCAAACTATATATAATATTACAGTGGGTAGAACAAGTATTTGATTCACTGCTGATTTTGCAGGTTTTCCTACTTACAAAGCATGTAGAGGTCTGTAATTTTTATCATAGGTACAGTTCAACTGTGAGAGACGGAATCTAAAACAAAAATCCAGAAAATCACATTGTATGATTTTTAAATAATTAATTAGCATTTTATTGCATGGCATAATTATTTGATACATCAGAAAATCAGAACTTAATATTTGGTACTGAAACCTTTGTTTGGAATTTCAGAGATCATATGTGTCCTGTAGTTCTTGACCAGGTTTGCACACACTTCAGCAGGGATTTTGGCCCACTCCTCCATACAAACCTTCTCCAGATCCTTCAGGTTTCGGGGCTGTCGCTGGGCAATATGGACTTTCAGCTCCCTCCAAAGATTTGCTATTTGATTAAGGTCAGTAGACTGGCTAGGCCACTCCAGGACCTTTGAGGTGATCAAATACTTATGTCATGCAATAAAATGCTAATTAATTATGTGCAAACCTGGTCAAGAACTAGAGGACACGTATGATCTCTGTAATTGCAAACAAAAAATTCTGTACCAAATATTATGGTCTTTTTTTTTCTAATGTAGCAAATACTTATGGCATGCAATAAAATGCAAATCAATTATTTAAAAAAATCATACAATGTGATTTGTCTCTCACAGTTGAAGTGTACCTATGGTAATAATTACAGACCTCTACATGCTTTGTAAATCAGCAGTATATCAAATACTTGTTCTCCCCACTGTAGAAAATGCTAAAAAAAAGATTTGAAGAATACACAAATGTGTTTGTATTGAAGGTCCTATCGTATGAAAAATATTATTACGGAAATAATACGAAGAAAGAGAATTTTTTTAGAACACAGGCTAAACATATATTGTTTATTAGGCCCTATAAATAAAGACAATGAAAATTACCCAGCCAATCTATAGGTGAAATGAATTGTCTGTAGGTGACATGAATAAGATATTTGGCGAAAAACGAGAGGAGTTATTAGAAAAAGACGACTTCCAAAATGATTAGGCTTGATTAACGACGCGTTGTTGCAGGTCTCTTCCGTAATGAGGCTATAGAGTTTAATTCAACGCCAATGCATAGCTCTAGTGGTAAAGAATATTATAGGTATTTTGTTTTGCGAATATTTTTTTAGCCTAATACATTTGTGGAATATTGATCTTCAGTAAAATAAGATGAGAATATTCAGAGACAGGATGTGTGCGCAATTTAGTTTTTCTTTGTCTCCTAATATGAAAACAGGGTCATACCTTTGTTGAGCTGGTGACTGGTTAACAATGTCCTTGGTGTTTCATTTTGAGAATAACTATTTAGCATAATAAACTTTTACATATGATTAATAAGCCTACACAATAAGTCAAAACTCCTATTGAAAAAGAGCCTAATTTAGTTTTTTAAGTTCAAATTCAACAAAGTCTCTGATCATTCATCTGGGAGTATCGCATTCATCCACTGATGTCATGCATTAAGTGACTGGTGATAAGCGCCTGGGTACCATTAGGCTGTTGATGGATTGGTCTGGTCTGGTCTGAAAACAGGGTAAAAAATACTAGCTAAATAGTCTCTAATTCTGACAACGGAACACACTAATATAGACCTATTTAGGAAAAGTAATAGAAGTAGGAGGGTGTAGCTTTCAGAATGGCAGTTTTAATTTTAAACTCAAACGTCAATTGGTGTAGGCATTTGGCGGTTCTAGTGTTAACTCAGTGAAGGTGGTGTTAGCTTAGAACCCTGCAATTCTACTATGTTAGTGTTTTATTGACTTTTTTTATTTTCAAAGAGAATTAAATCATTTGAACAAGGCTCATCAGTGTCCTCTTATCGTCCATCTCATACTATCCATATAGTGTGGTAGCATTGGGGAGTTGATCATTGTGAAGTCCTAACAAAACAAGTGTTCTTTCTTTTTCTCTTTTCTTTGCATGCACTAGCTTTTGAAGGTAAAAGCAGATACTAGGTCTTACTTTCTGGGACCTCAGTAACAACTCTAGTATGAGAACTAACAAAATCTTCTAACATCTGAACTTCAAATAAAGATGTGTAGATTAGATGCTGGTCCTGATTCACAACCTTTTCCTTGACACATTTAGCATGTTAATCAACCCTTCCACTGTAGAACTATAACACAGTTTAGCACTGGTACTGTATTGTGTAGTTTATAGAGTGTGCTGCTTGAAATGCCAGGATTGTGTATTTCATGCATATGTAAAAATGTATGCATGTATGACTAAATCACTTTAAGAAAAAAACAAATCTGTGAACATCTCTCACACCCCAACCCACATCTTTTATATCACAAGCTGTTGTTAGTACATTTTGCACCTAACTTTGCCCAATATTATCATCATGTGCATTTAGAGTTTTTTGGAATTTTAATGTGTGTATTAACAACAAGATGTTTTATGAAGAAAAGGGATGCAAATACACATTGTTAAAATAAGCAGAAAAAACTTTATCTTCAATGTGAACAATATTTGTTACATGTGAACCTTTAAAGCATCTTAAAACTCTGTCAGTCATCATTCATTGGTTGTTTATTTCTCTACACTTAGTACCCCTCATTTTACCATGTCATTTAAACAATCCCTATATTTCACAGTTGGTCGAATCAGAACCAGTGAAGTATTTGTATGTGATTAAGTTGCCCCTACACCCGTGTGTTGTGTGATTGAATAAGATGAGGCAAGGCCAAAAGTCTGTTCTGGTAAGAAGCGATTTTAAAGAATATGGCTGAATGTCTGTTTTTTTAACAGGTTCCATTATGGAAAGTTTAAAACTGTTCTTAGTTCTCCAACACAGATATGAACTAGTGTCAAGGAGGTCCCTACACCACCTCACAGGGAGTCTTATCAATATCTTAAAAGTTAAGAAATTGGTGCTAATTTCTTAAGGGTTGTATGGTTGGTGTAAATACCCCCTAAAGCAAAAATGTTTATAATTTTTCTTTATTGTCGAGAGATCTGCTCCTTTCTGTGTCCTCGTATCACCTCGCCACTGGTCATACTCCCAGATGGTAACCGTGGGTAGACCCTTCAGTCTCCTCAGCGGCTAACCTTTGATGGCGCGGTGCATTACTATCCCTTATTGTGTGCTGTTTTGTTGTTCTCATCTTTACGTGTGTCTCTCTTGTCTCTCTCGCTTCAGTGTCATGGTTTGACCTCTGTAAAACATGTTTTCCTCTCTTGCACTTTCTCTTCTCTCGCTGTACCTGTCTATCATTTTTCCTCTAGTGTGTTCAGACAATGTCCCAATTCTCCAAAATAGCACTTCTTCCCTTTCTCCCTTTGTCTGCAAAACCCCATCTGAAAGGCTGTTGTAAAGTCATGGTTCCCACATTGCTTCAGCATCCCAACATTTTCAGTAGTTTAGTAGTCAGGATTTAGCACAGATTAGATAAATAATGAATTTAAAAGGAACTGAACACCGTCTTCTATATTTTGTCATGTCCTGTTTAGGGCTGCACGATTAATCAAAATCATGATAAAATTATGATTTGAACATGTGCTATTTCTATAGCACAAATACAGTGGGGAGAACAAGTATTTGATACACTGCTGATTTTGCAGGTTTTCCTACTTACAAAGCATGTAGAGGTCTGTAATTATTACCATAGGTACACTTCAACTGAGAGACAGAATTGGAAAAAAAAATCCCGAAAATCACATGGTATGATTTTTTTTTAATCATTAATTTGAATTTATTGCATGGCATAAGTATTTGATACATCAGAAAAGCAGAACGTAATATTTGGTACAGAAATCTTTGTTTGCAATTACAGAGATCATACGTGTCCTGTAGTTTTTGACCAAGTTTGCACAAACCGCAGCAGGGATTTTGGCCCACTCCTCCATACAGACCTTCTCCAGATCCTTTAGGTTTCGGGGCTGTCGCTGGGCAATACGGACTTTCAGCTCCCTCCAAATATTTTCTGTCGGGCTCAGGTATAGAAGACCGGCTAGGACACTCCAGGACCTTGAGACGCTTTTTACAGAGCTACTCCTTAGTTGCCCTGGCTGTGTGTTTCCAGTCATGACCCATCTTGAATGGTCTTACTGAGGGAAGAAGGTTGTTGGCCAAGATCTCACGATACATGGCCCCATCCATCCTCTCCTCAATACATTGCAGTCGTCCCCTTTGCAGAAAAGCATCCCTAAAGAATGATGTTTCCACCTCCATGCTTCACGATCGGGCTGGTATTCTTGGGGTTGTACTCATCCTTCTTCCTCCAAACACAGCAAGTGGAGTTTAGACCAAGAAGCTCTATTTTTGTCTCATCTGACCACATGACCTTCTCCCATTCCTCCTCTGGATCATCCAGATGGTCATTGGCAAACTTCAGACGGGCCTGGACATGCGCTGGCTTGAGCAGGGGGACCTTGCGTGCGCTGCAGGATTTTAATCCATGACAGCGTAGTGTGTTACTAATGGTTTAGACCGAGGGAGATTGATCGTCATCTTGAACTTCTTCAATTTTCTAATAATTGCGCCTACAGTTGTTGCCTTCTCACCAAGCTGCTTGCCTATTGTCCTGTAGCCCATCCCAACCTTGTGCAGGTCTACAATTTTATCCCTGATGTCCTTAGACAGCTCTCTGGTCATGGCCATTGTGGAGAGGTTGGAGTCTGTTTGATTGAATTTGTGGAAAGGTGTCTTTTGTACAGGTAACAAGTTCAAACAGTTGCAGTTAATACAGGTAATGAGTGGAGAGTGGACAGGTCTGTGAGAGCTGGAATTCTTACCGGTTGGTAGGTGATCAAATACTTATGTCATGCAATAAAATGCTAATTAATTATTAGAATGTGATTTTCTGGATTTTTGTTTTAGATTCTGTCTCTCACAGTTGAAGTGTACCTAGGGTAAAAATTACAGACCTCTACATGCTTTGTAAGTAGGACTACAACCTGCAAAATCAGCAGTGTGTCAAATACTCGTTCTCCCTACTGTATGTGATTTGGGAATTTTATTTAATTTTCATCTCTATCAAAATAATATTTTTTATTGATGTGCTTTCCTTGCTATACTCATGGTTGTATTTGTATGCATCTTATAAGGATTGGATTTTAAAATCCGTTTGCCTACTCCAAAATAATCATTCAGATTGTTATTAAAAAGATTGGTGCCTGGCAAGGAAACAGCACAATTTTGTCAGTCAAAACATACCAGGGCTCTTACAACATGTCTTCCCCTATGTTTTGCTATTTTAAGACAATGAAGGTTTACTATAAAACAGTTTACTATAAAAATCTGTCAATCAAACAATACATTGTTCTGATAATGCCTCTCACTCATCCCAATTTAGTAAAGGTTTTTTAATTGACAATAGAAAACGTTATTTTTGAGGAATTCTCTCAGAGGGAAAAACAGCTAAAGGATCGGATGACTATTCTGTTCTTAAAATATCCCAATTCCATGATGTCACTATACCTCAGTAATTGCCACGATCCAATAAAAACAAGCGTGAGTCGGGGAGACGCTATATTAGCTGTGCAGGCACTCTACAGCAAAACATCAAAGATGCGCACTGAGAGAGAGTAGTGTAGAGTAGTGTGCAGTTAAGGAGAGGAATAGGGACGTTTAAGAAAATGATTTCAGAGGACGATAAGATAGAGGCTATGGATGATTTGGTACCGAAAAATAAGTAATCTTCTGTTGTTTGGGAATATTTTGGATTCCTGAAAGATGTCACAAACTAATGTAACATGCAAAACCTGTAAGACAGTGAGTGGTTGGAACAACATGCGGAAACACAACAAACTTATTTTAATACCTGAGACAGTGCCATAGGGACTTGCATGAAAAATGCATGGCGAAGAAGTTTCTTGACAAAGCCCAAAATACATTTAATTCCCAGCCTAAACCAACCAAACAGTCATCAATTATCAGGGGCAGCTTAAATGTTTTGAGATGGGGGTGTCCATTATATTTTAATGGACATATTAGTAAATATGTAATTGAACTCCTAAATTTGCACAGTCATACCACAAAATGAGGACTTGATCAACTGGTCATTTTTTTAATATATTAGTCTATCGCTAAAGCGGAAATATTTTCAATAGAACACAGAAGAAAATGGCCCGACAAAATGATCCCTTACGCTATAGAAAAACGTTGCCTACAGGCTATTCACAAAAGCGGATCATCCTTCTTGAAAGAGCAAGTTGGAATTTGCAACTCAAAATACTTCCAATAATACATTACTTTGAATATTTTACTCTCTTTTTGTTTTGGAGGAACTGAGGCAGAGGTACTTTGCACCACACACAACCCTTCTTTTATCTTGTCAATAATCCTTCATTTGCAAGTTTAACTCTCTGTGAGAAGAGCTCTCTGCGAAATAAAGAAATAACAGAGCCAGTCACATTATTTAGCCAAAGATGTGCTTGAAACCACATCAAAATGACATGTTAATTGTAGTTTATCATGTTGCAAGTCAAAACGAAGTTGCAATGTCAAGCAAAAAAATCACAATATGATTTTTTTGTCCATATCGTGCAGCCCTAGTCCTGTTCCAATCCTGCTCAGTGATTGGTCAGCTCAGCCTTTCATGTGATCGTGTTCCTGGCATTTCTCTTGTTCTCCTCCCCTTCCCAAGTGTCTGGTTAGGTTGACCGTGATCACCCAAAAGCAGATCTTCTCTTCTGACAATAAGGTTCCTAATTTCTCCTTCTGCTGAATGTGCCATGCTCCTTGCACGGATATACTCCCTCACCAAACCTCAACCTTTATGTTGCTTTATTTATTGTTTACATTTCTCAAGTTTCAAGTTTTTGAGATATTGTGGCCGACTTGAAACATCGATATCTATGGTCATTTTTTTGCAGACTTTCCACTGGCTGCTTTGTTCTGGCTTGAGCATGCCTGATTGTATGCACATCTATCTTGTCTTCAGTTAGTTTTTTGTAAACGAACAGTGTATATGCAGCCATTTGCTGCAAAACATAGGTTGTCCAGGATTTACCCTGGCCATCAAAGCATTCATTGTGCTAATATCCTGCAAAACACTGAATGAGAGTCTGCAGCGGTCCCAGAATAGTGATTTCCCTCCCTTGTTACTGCTCCTTCCCATGTCCTCTTCTAAATGACGCTCCCATTTCAGGCATCAGCAGAAAACATTCACTACTCTGATTAATTTGCTGGGAAACAAGCTTTGCATATTGTGTCCCTATACACTGGTCAGCTTATAACATGTTTAATCTTGAGCGCCAGTGAACCAACCCAGCATTGCCCTTATGTTTTATAAGTTATATTTTTAGTATTCCTTTAAAAAAAAATGAAAAAAATGTATAACATTACATAAGGCATTACTAAGTAAAAAAATAAATGAACCAATAGGCCAGAATAAACAAAAGGAAAAGCTATGACTTTCTAACTTTTGAGTTTTCCCCGAACCCCTGTACTTCTACCCAGCATCATTTTGAACTCAAAAACAGACAGGTCCACACTGGTCTTTGTGAGACCACTCTATTTCGCCACTGTTTACCTGATGCCTTAGGTGAGAGTGCCCCCTAGTGAAGGCTGAGGACCCCCTCTTCTCATCTCAATTGCAGTGTGTTGGCTAAAGCATAAAAGATAGTCTCTACTTGCTCTAGGCCTTGGCCAGCATGAGTCTCAACACACAGCCCATTCTGAACCTGGAGAAGTTTCAAGAGGGCCAGGAATTACCCCTTCTGCCCCCCGGCCGGGAAAAGGCTTCACCCTCCTCAACAGAGTTCAACCCTCTCATTTACGGCAACGACGTGGACTCTGTGGATGTGGCCACCAGGCAAGGCTTGACACAGATTTCACTTTTTCCATTTTGAAGTACTTTTAAAAATATTTTTTACAAGGACATTTGCATGGTAAAGTTCCATTAGATATGTAAGCCCAGTTGAATAATCAAGTTAGGACCTGATGTACCCTTTTACTCCTTGTAATTTAGCTCCTGATGACTAGATCATTTGCGTATGCATGACTTCTGGATTGACCTTTGTTCCCACTTCCAAAATTTCCTAAAAGTTTGTTTGAATGAAGTTTTTATGCCATGCAAGCAATTAGTTTTATGTTTGCTTTATTTTTGTTATTTTTGTTATTGACTCATGAATGAGTCAATCAAAACAGACGTTTTTTTGCTTCCTATTCCAACAGGGTTGCAATGGTCCGCTTCTTCAATTCCCCTAATGTGCTCCAGGGTTTCCAGATGCACACACGCACACTGCGCCTTTTCCCCCGGCCAGTTGTGGCTTTCCAAGCCACATCCTTTCTGGCTTCAAGGCCCCGTCGCTCAGCCTTTGCTGATAAGCTGTCACACACCCAGGCAGTTGAGTACTATGGCGAGTGGGCCCTCAACCCCACTAACCTGGCTTTCCAGAGGATCCACAACAGTGAGTCACCCTAGTTCACACATCTGCTCTGTATCATGCACTGGCTGACACTTTGTTTTTTATTTTCTGCCAACCCATAACAATAATTTGCCAGCTTTTGTATTTATAGTTTTGAGTTTAGATTAAAAAGTATGTTATGGTGTGAAGGCTAGTTTTGAATATTTCAATGAGCAATACACATGTTCTTCTTTGTCTGTTTTCCACAGATGTGTATGACCCATCCTTAATCGGAGACAAGCCAAAGTGGTATGCTCACCAGTTGCAGCCCGTGTTTTACCGTGTGTATGACAGCAGCTCAAAGCTGGCTGAGGCCATGAGTGGACCCCTCGAAGATGAAGCCAATGATTCTGACCCCACAGATGATAGGTAAAATCCACTGACCCCTCTCAGTGGGCGGATGGTATGCCAGTACTTAACAAACACTTGACAAAATGTTCAGTACACTTTTTCTCCAGAGCTGGTTTCTCTTAGGAGTTTAAAATCACCGTTGCAATGTGAAAAATGTTAGAACGTAATTTAGTTGATTATAAAAACATGACCTAAGGGGAAGTCCTGTGTCAGATAGTTTAGTTGTCTTTGTATGTGTGCATTGTGGGTGTGTTCCAAGTGCGGTCAACAGCGACATAAAATAAGGAACTGCATGGTAGGCTATAGAATGTCAGTGGTTAATGCATTAGAAGTTAGATGGCAAACAATACTTAGCCTATAGTCAGCTAGTAGTTCAGTGGTTAGTTGGCTAGTCTCACCAAAAAACATTTATTTATTTGAGTATGAGATAAAGGTTTTGATGGTATTTCCATCGATAAACACTTAAAGTACAGAGACAAAATTGGCTTGGAACAATTAACAGTTTATTTGCTAATAGAGAGACGTGTCAAAAGCTTACAGAAAAATAATTTGAGGAGCCTCTGAAGTAAAATTCAGGAACAGTCAGTATGTATTACAGTTAAATGGGGTGTGGTAAGATGCTGCGCAGCTGTCCCAACTCAACAAAACACATTCCCTTTGTTAACCCTGAAGAGGACCTGAGGCATCTGGACAAATAATAGGTAGACTCTGACTTATACAGATTGGCAGATCTACAAGTAACCCTATAATCTGCTGATACCAATCAATGATGCCCCCTAGACAAATACTAGATCCCCCAATTACCACATTCCTAAGGGACAAAGGACAGATATCCTTATTGGTTTAGGCAGATATGGTCAGAGTACCTAATGATCCTCAGACATACAGATGTGTGTCACAACCAAAGACCAGTTACATACTAGGTAATAGAAAAGCAAACATGTCTCCAATGTACATTAGTTCAAGAATTTCCATAAGGTTCCGTTTGTTTTTCCATTCACTTCCTTAGACGTGCTAGGTGTCAATAAAATGGCCTTCACGGTAATGCCACTCTATGTTTGTCTTCGTGGCAGCGACAGTGAGGCTGGCTACGATGATTCCAGTTCTTCTTACTCATCACTCGGAGACTTGGTGAGCGAGATGATCAAGTGTGACATCCAAGGGGACATAACAAGTAAGTTAATGTACAGATCTCTCTGCTCTCTCTGCTCATCTGAATCTAAAATGTATGTTCTGATGGCTCACTGTGGAAGTAAGGAAGCCTGTTGTTACATTTTGTTAATTTCTGGAGTGTTTATCTGGACAATGGCTTTCTGAGTTAAAACATGAATGTAACAACAAAAACGTCCATTTCAAATGTACTGTTGTGGCATGGCTTTGAGCAGGACGTACTTTTCTTCTGTTTTACAAATTCAGAATAGGAACCAGGCAAGCCTTATTCAGCCGGCCCGCAATTAAAAGTGATTACTGTTGTTGCCCTCATTGGACTCAAACCTATGAGTGTCCTTAACCAATATGCCTCAGTGCTATACAGTGTGTTTGCCCAGTGTCAGAATAGCATCTCAACATTAGATCACTTTGTCATGCATTAACATCATGCCCTGTTTTAATGTTTTGCTAGACACCATTACGCATTGTGTTAAACTGACTAATGTTTTTTATTAACTTAACTCCACCACAAATAGTGTCTAAAATATGTAGCTTTTGCCACTGGCTGTTTTAAAAGCTTATTAGCCAGTAATTGGCTTTTTATTATCTACTTACTACTTGGAATAGTCATAAGTATTGAGCAATTGCTAACGAGACTGAAGATGAACTATACACTGCCAAAGGAATTTCATTTCATGGCACAAAGTGTTGATTTCTTTCATTTGTGGATGACATTGATACACTAACTATCAATATAGGTGATAACCGATTTTTTCATCAAGTGAAAAGATGAGAGAATCATGGAAACCCCTACTCTTTTACTGCCCAGGAGGTATTTATCTAGCCTGTATTACCCCCAAAATAATGTGCAGATACGTACCTCAAAGATCCACAAGAAATAGTCACAATATAACCGTAAACAGTTATAGTTTATTATGATGTAGCTTCTGATGTTTGTAGCTAACTTAGTTTTTGTCTATCCTGACAATAGAATAGAATGAATAATAGAAAGTATAATCAGCCAGCCCGCAATAGAAAGTATTATTCATTGTTGCCTGCCAGAGATTCAAACCCGGGTCGCCCACGGCTGTATATTTAACCACTACACCACAGAGCTATACATTTACTGGGTGTCGGTATAGCCTCTTGATATTATATAATTTTGTCACGCATTAACATTACGCCAAGTTTGAATATTTGAATATGTATTGAATATTTTGTTAGACACCATTAACCATTGTGTTAAACTGAGTAACATTTCTTATTAAGTTTACCTCCACCACAAACTGCATCTGTAAACTGTATGACTTTTGCCACTGGCTGTTTTAACAGCTTATTACCCATTTGTAAATGAAATTGATACAAAAATCCCTGTATGAATATAGGTGATGATAATGGACTTTTTCATCAAGTGAAAAGAGAGAATTATGTCTAAGCAAAGTTGTCTTTACTTAATAAATCCTAAGACATTATTCGAAAATCCACCAGAAATAGTCGCAATATAACAGTACAGAGTTTCATTTTCGATTTCCTATAGCGTAAATACTGAAGGTTGTAGCCAGTTTTTGTCTATCCTGAACAAATCCTCGTTTGCCTTTGGCTGTTACAGTATCTATTAATATAGGTGACGATAACTGACTTTTTTGTCAAGTAAAAAGACGAGAGAATTGTGTAGCCAGCGAAGTATTTGTCTATTTTGAACGCTTCCTATTATGTAGCTGTTGAAGGTTGTAGCTAGCGAAGCTTTTGTCTGTCCTGAAAAATCTAAATAATTCCCAAAAAGGCATAATGTGTCTAGACTGTGACGGGAGTCAAACGCGGGACCTGTTGTTTTGTAGTCCGCATTTCTAACCACTATGCTATTTAACAAAGGCCGGTTGATCGGTCTGTGACATTCGCTCTTCTAGGCCGGCTCCGATTACGCAGTCCGGCAAAAAGACATTTGTAACGCCAGTCATTGGCCAAATGCACAGCCAGCAATTCTTGCCCCTTCTAACTAGTTAACTCTATACACCTACTGTTCATTAATTAATCTATTAAGTATTTGTAGTTTGTTAATGTTAATATGCATCAAGAGATTATGCCTGCAATTGTTAGTAATATGTTACTGTCACCACAATAGTAATCCAAAAATAAGCACATTTTCTATACGTTTGGACCTCTTACATGTTTTTATCTGCACTTTATTCATTCATATCTGCTTTCCGATGGCAGATCTAGATCCCCCAACTCATGCTGCACTGGGAGATGCCAGTGAAGTGGAGTTCCAGGACTTCCAGGAGTTCAAGGGAGGAGACGATCCCCTCCCCCAAGACAAGGCTCTGGCTGATGGGGTTGATGGAGCTCCCGAACCTCCAGATGGACAAGCCCTCCGCTCCAGCTCCAGCACAACTGCAAGCTCCAGCCCCAGCACAATCATCCAAGGAGTCACCAATGTCAGTTTACTCAATTACAACATTATTCATTTAACGCAGTATGGTTTTAGAAACTGAAAATAGTGACAACTGGTGATTTGGATTTCTTCCTTAACATTGAGATCATTATGGCAAATGTGTACATTTGCTTAATATTTGTCTTTTCTCCCATTAATTATTCTCATATTTTCAGTCTAAACCTTAAGTGACTGTTTATTGTTGTTGGTATCCAGGAGCAGATGGAGCCAGTTGAAATTGAGGCGTCGGCAAATGTAGCGCTCCAGAACACTGTCCCGGGATTGGGTGCTCTGCCCTTCTCAAGACCTCCCCTGGACACAGCCTCGGTGGGACCTGCCAATAAGAAGGGAGAGTATGACAACCCCTATTTTGAGCCTCAGTATGGCTTCCCTACTGAAGGAGACCCGGATGTAGAAGACCAAGAAGAGACGTACACGCCCCGGTTCAACCAGAACCTCAATGGCAACAAGTATGATAGGCCAAAATATAACATTGTATATATGTAAAATTATAGTTGGCTACAAACTGTGAAAATGTAATTATTTGCTAAAAAGAAATCTTAAACATACACATACAATTCGTTTTTGTAATTTCTAACTGAGATATTCCGATTGGTGTAGCTGTCTTAAAACTGCGCTAACAGAACATGACAATCCACCAGACGAACACATTTTGTTCTCCACAGACCTCAACGCCCCCTTAGGCCCAGCAGCCTGAAGCTGCCTGGAGAGTCTGATGGAGAGGGTGACTCCCGCAACAGTTCTCCAAACTCCACTATCTCCAACAACAGCAGCGATGGCTTTGGGGGCCTCATGTCCTTTGCTAGTGAGTATCCTCAGCCAGGTTTTATTTCAGTTTTTAAGATTATCACAGATCTGAATGAGCCATGGTTTAGATATGCCATTGTTTGTTCATTTTAAAATGTAGTAGTCATAGTATTTCTTCACAATGATTACAATAAGTAAATAATGATTTCACTGAGAAGATTAGAGTATTTTCTAGTCATCGGTTGGAAAAACATATGGAATGCATTGGTCAAGTGATTGATCCTATTACCTGAGCAACTGTATACATCACCACAGGTAATCTGTACAAGAACCATGGCACAAGCTTCAGCCTCTCCAACCTGGCTGTACCCAACAAGGGGGGGCTGAGGGAGAAGGCAGCCGGGGCCGGGCCCTTTCCCAATCTCAAAGGTACAGTACTGATGCTCCACTCCATCTAGCATTTTCTACCTATAAAATATATTTTTTTCATCCACCGTCTTCATCTTTATCTTTCTCTGATCTTTATCAATTCATTTATCCATTATCTCAACTCGTCCATTTCATATTGTGGTGTTATTGTCCTCGCTTGTTTTCTGCTCAATTCAGTATCTGCACTATAGCCAATTCGGGGTCAGATATGTCAATTGGAGGCAGGAAGTATATGAAAAGGGTTGTCATCCAGATCTTGCAGAAGTTAAAAAGGATATGCTTTAGTTTTTTCTGGGCTTCTAAAAGAATAGTGAATGTTTGTTTACCACCCCAATTTCAAATTCCTAGAACTTTACCCTACAGTTGGGGGGAAATTATTTGATCCCCTGGTGATTTTGTATGTTTGCCCACTGACAAAGAAATTCTAATTTCAATGGTAGGTTAATTTGAACAATGAGAGACAGAATAACCACAAATCCTTGTAAACGCATGTCAAATATGTTATAAATTGAAGGTACAAGCATTCAACCCCTCTGCAATACATTACTTCGAACTCTGTGGCAAAGCCCTTGTTGGTAATCACAGAGGTCAGATTGCACCCATCTCAGGAGGGATTTTGTCCCACTCCTCTTTGCAGATCTTCTCCAAGTCATCAAGGTTTCGAGGCTGACGTTTGGCAACTCGAACCTTCAGCTCCCTCCACAGATTTTCTGTCTGATTAAGGTCTGGTGACTGGCAAGGCCACTGAAGAACCTTAATGTGCTTCTTCTTGAACCACTCCTTTGTTGCCTTGGCCGTGTGTTTTGGGTCATTGTCATGCTGGAATACCCATCCACGACCTATTTTCAATGCCCTGACTGAGGGAAGATTTGACGGTACATGGCACTGTCCATCATCCCTAAGATCGGTGATTTTGTCCTGTCCCCTTAATAGAAACACTACCCCAAAGCATAGTGTTTCCATCTCCGTGTTTGACTGTGGGGATGATGTTTTGGGGTCATAGACAGCATTCCTCCTCCAAAAATGGCGAGTTGAAATGATGCCAAAGAGCTCGATTTTGATCTCATCTGACCCCAACACTTTTACCCAGTTATTTTCTGAGTCATTCAGATGTGCATTGGCAAACTTCAGACGGGCCTGGTCATGTGCTTTCTTGAGCAGGGGTATCTTTCAGGTGCTGTAGAATTTCAGTCCTTCGTGGTGTATTGTGTTACCCATTGTTTTCTTGGTGACTTGTCCCAGCTGCCTTCTGATCATTGACAAGATCCTCTTGTGTAGTTCTGGGCTGATTCCTCACCGTTCTTCTGATCATTGCATCTCCACAAGGTGGAAACTTGCATGGAGCCCCAGACCAAGGGAGGTTGACAGTTCTTTTGTGTTTCTTCCATTATTGAATAATCACACCAACTGTGGTCACCTTCTCACCAAGCTGCTTAGCGATGGTCTTGTAGCCCATTCCAGCGTTGTGTAGGTCTACAATCTTGTCCCGGATATGCTTAGACAGCTCTTTGTTCTTGGCCATGGTGGAGAGTTTGGAATCTGATTGATTGCTTTTGTGGACAGATGTCTTTTATACAGGTGACAAGCTGAGATTTGGAGCAGTCATTTTAAGAGTGCTCCTAATCTCAGCTTGTTACCTGTATAAAAACACCTGGGAGCCAGAAATCTTTCTGTTTGAAAGGGGATCAAATTCTTATTTCCCTCATTAAAATGCAAATACATTTTTGATGTGCGCTTTTCTTGATTTTTTTGTTTTTTGTTTCAATAAACCTGACATTAAAATCAGTGGGCAAATGTACAAAATCAGAAGGGGATCAAATACTTTTTCCCCTCACTGCATTACATGAGAATGTACAGTACCTCACAAGAGTACACAAATATTTGATTATATCTTTTCATGTGACAACACTGAAGAAATGACAATTTGCTGCAATGTGAAGTAGTGAGTGTACAGCTTTTATAACAGTGTAAATTTGCTGTCCCCTCAAAATAACTCAACACACAGTCATTTGTGTCTAAACCGCTGGCAACATAAGTGAGTAAAACCCTAAGTGAAAAGGTCCATATTGGGCCCAATGTGTTAATATTTTGTGAGCCCACTATTATTTTCCAGTGCTGCCTTAACCCTCTGGATTTCACCAGAGCTTCACAGGTGGCCACCTGAGTCCTCTTCTACTCCTCTATGACGACATCACGTAACTGGTGGATGTTAGAGACATTGTGCTCCTCCACCTTCTGTTTGAGGATGCCCGCAGATGATCAATAAGGTTTAGGTCTGGAAACATGCTTGGCCAGTCCACCACCTTTACCCTCAGCTTCTTTAGCAAGGCAGTGGTTGTCTTGGAGATGTTTGAGGTTGTTGTCATGTTGGAATACTGCCCTGCAGCCCAGTCTCCGAAGGGAGGGGGTCATGCTCTGCTTCAGTATGTCATAGTACATGTTGGCATTCATGGTTTTCTCAATGAACTAGCTCCCCAGTGCCGGCAGCACTCATGTAGCCCCAGACCATGACACTCCTACCACCATGCTTGAGTGTAGGCACGACACACTTGTCTTTGTACTCTTCACCTGGTTGCCGCCACACATGCTTGACATCAGCTGAACTAAATACGTTTATATTAGTCTCATCAGACAACAGGACATGGTTCCAGTAATCCATGTCCTTAGTCTGCTAGTCTTCAGCAAATTGTTTGCGGGCTTTCTTGTGCATCGTCTTTAGAAGAGGCTTCCTTCTGGGACAACAGCAATGCTGACCAATTTGATGCAGTGTGCGGTGCATGGTATGAGCACCGACAGGCTGACGCCCCCCACCCCTTCATCCTCTTCAGCAATGCTGGCAGCACTCAGGTCTATTTCCCGAAGACAACCTCTGGATATGATGCTGAGGCCATCAATGGCAAAGCCTGTGGAAACTGTCCTGCTAAACCACTGTATGGTCTTGGCCACCATGCTGCAGCTCAGTTTTAGGGTTCGGCAATCTTCTTATAGCTTAGGCCATCTTTATGTAGAGCAAAAATATTTTTTTCATATCCTCAGAGAGTTCTTTACCGTGAGGTGACATGTTGAACTTCCAGTGTCTAATATGAGGGAGTGTGAGAGCCATAACAACACATTTAACACACCTGCTCCCAATTCACACCTGAGACCTTGTAACACTAATGAGTCACATTTTCACTTAAGGGTGTACTCACATTTGTTGCCAAAGGTTTATACATTAATGGCTGTGTGTTGAGTTATTTTGAGGGGACAGCAAATGTACACTGTTATACAAGCTGTACACTCACTACTTTCCATTGTAGCAAAGTGTAATTTCTTCAGTGTTGTCACATAAAAAGATAATCAAATATTTGCAGAAATGTGAGGAGTGTACTCCCTTTGTAGAGGTACTGTATCTTGTTTAGCCACACGGAGCATAACTTGTTCGCTTGTGAAGTAATCTAAATATCTTAATCTGATATATAGAATGAAGTAGACATGCCATTTACCAAAAGTGTAGACAATCTAAAGAAGTGTTACAATGACTTGTAAGTCAAGTTCAGATTCAGGGCTAATGCTAAAATATTAGGAAATCCATCTATGTTCCTCCATAGTGCAGCATTAATTTAACGTTGTATCGCTGAATTTCATCTTCTTTTCTTTTGCCTTTCCCTTTTCTTTAATTTTCTTAATTATTTTCTTTCCCAAAAAAGAATATTTTAATTTTGATCTAGAGGAAGAAATTGAAGAAGGTTTGTAGAAATATGTATTTTCTTTAGAATGAATTAACTTTTCATTCTAAATTTGTATTTGTTCCCCTCTGGACTGCTAAGTTGATGTACGGCATTAGATGGATATAGACTGAAATAGTATGGGTCATAGTACCCATGAAACCTTGTTGCACAACTGGAACAGCCTCTCTTTTTGTTATTACACCAATAATTTCATCCATAGGGGACTGTTTGATCCACTTCAAAAAAGGTCTGTGTTTCATGCGGTCTAACACCAGCACATTGTTTTGGTAACTGTGTTAATATCTATAGGACAAGGTGACTAAAATATCAGTAATCTGTCTTATTCACATTATATTCCCTAGTTTTATCCCAAAAAATATGGAATGCTAATTTGCCACTAATTGCCATCTTACAAAACTACACTTTGTTTGATGTCATTGCCAAGTACAGTGTGTGTTTGCAAGAAAATCCTCCACAGTTTCCTCCAAGCAAGTACCTTAGCAAAAATATAGCATATAATGTATGTAAAGGAATAATATTGTTTTGCTTTTCATCATTGTAGTTTCTCATTTTAATATTTATTATTGTTTTTCTTGTACCATGCGTGGTGTTTCGGGAAGCTCTTAAGTACACTAACCCTGAACTAGCCTAACGTTTACCATAAAAAGCCCCAATTTTATGATGGTTAGCATCTCACTACGTTAAGTCCAATTACAGTCAACTAGAACAGAAAACATTCTATTTCAGTCTGTGAAATACAGTGGGGAGAATAAGTATATGATACACTGCTGATTTTGCAGGTTTTCCTACTTACAAAGCATGTAGAGGTACGTAATTTTCATCATAGGTACACTTCAACTGTGAGAGACATAATCGAAAACAAAAATCCAGAAAATCACATTTTATGATTTTTAAATAATTAATTTGCATTTTATTGCATGACATAATTATTAATATTTGGTACAGAAATTGTTTGCAATTACAGAGATCATACGTGTCCTGTAGTTCTACCAGGTTTGCAAACACTGCAGCAGGGATTTTGGCCCACTCCTCCATACAGACCTTCTGCAGGTCCGTCAGTTTTCGGGGCTGTCGCTGGGCAATACGGACTTTCAGCTCCCTCAAAAGATTTTCTATTGGGTTCAGATCTGGAGACTGGCTAGGCCACTCCAGGACCTTGAGATGCTTCTTACGGAGCCACTCCTTAGTTTCCCTGGCTGTGTGTTTTGGGTCGTTGTAATGCTGGAAGACCCAGCCACGACCCATCTTCAATGCTCTTACTGAGGGAAGGAGGTTGTTGGCCAAGATTTTGCGATACATGGCTCCATCCATTCTCCCCTCATTATGTCCTGTCCCCTTTGCAGAACAGCATCCCCAAAGAATGATATTCCCACCTCCATGCTTCACGGTTGGGATGGTGTTCTTGGGGTTGTACTCATCCTTCTTTTTCCTCCAAACACAGCAAGTGGAGTTTAGACCAAAAAGCTCTATTTTTGTCTCATCAGACCACATGACCTTCTCCCATTCCTCCTCTGGATCATCCAGATGGTCATTGGCAAACTTCAGACGGACCTGGACATGCGCTGGCTTGAGCAGGGGGACCTTGCGTGCGCTGCAGGATTTTAATCCATGACGGCGTAGTGTGTTACTAATGGTTTTCTTTGAGACTGCGGTCCCAGCTCTCTTCAGGTCATTGACCAGGTCCTGCTGTGTAGTTCTGGGCTGATCCCTCATCTTCCTCATGATCATTAATGCCCCATGAGGTGAGATCTTGCATGGAGCCCCAGACCGAGAGAGATTGACCGTCTTCTTGTACTTCTTCCGTGTTCTAATAATTTCGCCAACGGTTGTTGCCTTCTCACCAAGCTGCTTGCCTATTGTCCTGTAGCCCATCCCAGCCTTATGCAGGTCTACAATTTTATACCTGATGTCCTTACACAGCTCTCTGGTCTTGGCCATTGTGGAGAGGTTAGAGTTTTATGTAGGTAACAAGTTCAAACAGTTGCAGTTAATACAGGTAATGAGTGGAGAACATGAGGGCTTCTTAAAGAAAAACGAACAGGTCTGTGAGAGGCGGAATTCTTACTGGTTGGTAGGTGATCAAATACCAATGTCATGCAATAAAATGCACATTTATTATTTGAAACTCATACAATGTGATTTTCTGGATTTTTCTCTCAGTTGAAGTGTACCTATAGTAAAAATTACAGACCTCTACATGCTTTGTAAGTAGGAAAACTTGCTAAATCAGCAGTGTATCCAATACTTGTTCTCCGCACTGTATCATTGGTAGTCTTCCGATTTGCAAGCTAAAAATGGTGGCGTTGGTAGATGACCGATGTTTTTGACTAAAACTCAGTTGGTGACTTCGATTTTATGTAACTGAACTATCTGATTCACATTAATACTGTTATTTTCTATACACTCCAATAAATGTATTGACTTGGTTGTGGATGTCATTTCATGACCCTGGATCATTATTCGCAGTTAATTTCAATACAACCGCACACTCGTTTGAAATGTTTGCAGAGGTCAGCGTTTGCTTCCGTGTGTCGGTTAGAATCAATTTAGGGAGGTTTACTTGAGGGAATTGTAGCCTTACATTGGGTATTCTGTGTTGCTAATTAGCATGCACATTTTGTAGTGGTAGTAAAAGTAAATATGCCCACAATCATCACCTTGTCCTGAGAGTTTTACATGGTTATTAAGAAGCCGAGCCAGATCAAGCCTACACAAAGCACCAACCTTATTTGAAGAGAGTCTAAAATTCCTTATGGGAAAAATCATTGGTAAAATCCTAAAAGAAACAGAATTGCATTTTGCAGCTATGTTCTATGGGGATTATGAAACATCCACCATTTCAGTCGATTGAGGGCCTGACAAAATGTGATTTTTCTCTCAAGTATCCCTGTTTTTAATGTTCCAAATCCTACAGCCTGAATGTTTTGGGAACATTTTTGAGAGAAGAAGAAATGCATGTGTTTGACTCAGTAACCCTAGTCTGTGTGGAACAACTCCATAGATAGAACAACTGCATTTTTGTTTTCTTTTTCCTTTGATGGTGATTTGTTTTGTCTTAACTGTTCAGATGACAGCCCAGCTAGTACACCCGGTAGCTCGGGTCCAGACAGCCCGGGTATGTTATTGTCTGGTGTGGTTGTTTGTTTTGTCCCTACAACTAGTTCCTGCTTCTCTGACCTATTTATTACCCTACCTATTCCAAATCCATAGTTCTGTGGTAATACAGTAGGAAATATACCTGCATTTTTCATTCATGTATAGCCATGTACCCTTCCTTTTGTTTCCCTGTCATTCCTCTGTGTTTGCTGGGAGTCTGATGCGCTACGATGGACACATTTATAGACAACAGACTTATCTGCCAATTAATTTAACATTCGTATGACCCCTCTTTGATGTGGCATTTTCACTACAATGGGGTGTTCTTCAATAGTTTTTTCTGCCTAGTTAGTGTAAAGTACATTCTCAATTCCACTCAATTTATGGGGATGAATTGACATTCAATTTCAAAATTGCAAATTACCCATAACTTTGAGCATTTCTCATTTCATCAATTGAAGTACAATTTATTTACTAACTAGACTGGGATTGAAATGATACTGACCTGAAACCCGATCTCCTTGTTCGGGTCTGTTTTTTTTGGCTTGCTTGCTTGTTTGTTCGGTGACTTTCCATCATTCAACTGGGTTCACCATCTGAGGTCCCTCTGTGGTCAGAGGGCCCTTATACTTGCAGTGTTATGGATATACACAATTACATTTGGCTAATGTTTTCTCCCAGCCTTAGTTTATTGATCGAAGACAATGGGACTCTAAGAAAAGTTTTCTAAATCACCACATGCAATATTTGTCATAACATTTAATGGCTACTAGCTTAGAGGTGTAGTCACAATGTAAACAAATATCTATATATTTTAATAATAATAATAGATGCTTTACTTGTTCTGCCTTTCTGTCTTGCTGTTGCTCTTTCTCTCTTTTTTCTTCTCTTTCTGAATGCTCTCTCAAAATGTGTGATGCATGTGCCATCTGTGCTGTTGGTTTATGTTCAGACGGGTTCTGTCTGGGCTGGTGTCCTCTGTCCTTTCCGTTGCTCTGCACTAATTCTGGGTTTTGTGTCCAGTATTTGGGCTAAATTCTCTAATGGAGATAATAACTGAGGCCGGCCCGGGGAGCTCAGAAGGTGGGTTCCGCCCTTGAAATCTGTGTGGGATGCATGCTTCTACAAACCAGTCAACTCCCAGCATCTTCCTCTCAGCTTGTCACACTCCTCTGTCACTCAACGTGTACCATTGAGATACCATTAGTCGTTGTACATCCAATCTGTTGTCTTTCACCAATTACTAATCTTTGCCATGTCACTTTCTATTAGTTGGGGTTGGGCCCTCAGAATCTCAGGTTGTTAGAAGCCAAGATGATAACAAGGTTAATTCCACCACGTATCAAACAATAAGACATTGATCAATTAGGTAAAGATCAGCATTCTTAGTATTCCTAAACCCAAGCAAGAAACCGTTCATGTTTTGACCCTATTTGGTCTCTGACTCTCTCTCTCACACACACACACACACACAAACACACACTCCTACAAATGGCTAGACCTTCCATCACATAGCCATCAAAGGCAGGCTTTTTTTCTGTGACAATTGGTAGCCTGGGGGTAATGTATGGCATGACATCTTTCTTCCAGTCTTGTGGGTTAAACACTGTTCATACTCGAATTAGAGAGTCTTTTAGCACCACAAGCCTTGTTCTGTCATACTACATAACCTCCTAGTCCCTGTTTTTTGTCAAGTTACGCTGACTGTTGTTAGTACTGAGTACCTATACCAAAGTCATCAAATGGCATCGAATTATATGCTGTGCTGCATGTTTTACTGTACAGCATTTTCTATTTGACTATTCTTCTGAAATGGCCAAAATCGCATAGTTTTTAGGCAAGGTCTTTGGTAACGTTTTTATAAAGGCAACAACGCTATTATAAGCCAAACATTGATTTGTATATTCTGGTAACAGCCAATGTTTATAGATGACTGGGACTTTAATGAATGCACTTATTTGTATCCACACTAAGTTCCTCAACATTTAGCCTAAGTTATGCATGCGTAACAATATTATAATCCATTTGATGATAATAATATTGTTCACTGGCCCAATCCCTGTGGTAATCAACCAATTTTGTTTTCTACCATTGCACTGTGTGTTCATTTTACTGTCCAACTGTGCAGTGTGACTAAAATAGGAACCCCTTTGGAAAGTTCATTGAAATAATACATAGCTTTATCTGTGCATTTGTGTTTGGGACCAGTGTTGGGGTTAACAGCACAGGCACATCACAGTAATACATTTATGAGTAACAGAGTAATTTGAACTGCGTTCAAATTGTTTGTTAATATTGTTGTTTACTTTGTCATGTATTGTGTGGAATTTTCTGATTCATATCAGCGTTTTAAACATTTATTTTTGAAAGCCCTGTCTCCTGTTGATGGCATCAATGCTGGTTGCATTGGCATTACCGCTGGTTGCATTGGCATTACCGCTGGTTGCATTGGCATTACCGCTGGTTGCATTGGCATTACCGCTGGTTGCAGTGGCATTGACGCTGGTTGCAGTGGCATTGACGCTGGTTGCAGTGGCATTGACGCTGGTTGCAGTGGCATTGACGCTGGTTGCTATTCCCAGAGAGAGTGACCCCCCGCTCTGTTCCACTGTGTTTTCTTGCTTCTACAAAATCCCTTCACATTCCTCGCTGTGAGTCTTAAATGAAAGTTGTGTTGTTGAAGTTGTACAGGGGATATTACACTACCATTCACAAGTTTGAGGTTAAAAAGAAGTGTCCTTGTTTTAGAAAGAAAAGCAGGTTTATTGTCTTTTAAATTAAAATCTCAAATTGATCAGAAATACAGTGTAGTCATTGTTTATTATTTTGTAAATGGCTATTGTATTTTTTTATGGAATATATATATATATACCTATATACATATATATATATACATATACAGTGTGGAGAACAAGTATTTGATAGACTGCTGATTTTGCAGGTTTTCCTACTTACAAACCATGTCTGTAATCACATTGTATGATTTTTAAATAATTAATTAGCATTTTGCTGCATGACAAAAGTATTTGATCACCTACCAACCAGTAAGAATTCTGGCTCTCACAGACCTGTTCGTTTTTCTTTAAGATGTCCTCCTGTTCTCCACTCATTACCTGTATTAACTGCAACTGTTTGAACTCGTTACCTGTATATAAGACACCTGTCCACACACTCAATCAAACAGACTCCAACCTCTCCACAATGGCCAAGACCAGAGAGCTGTGTAAGGACATCAGGGATAAAATTGTAGACCTGCACAAGGCTGGGATGGGCTACAGGACAATAGGCAAGCAGCTTGGTGAGAAGGCAACAACTGTTAGCACAACTATTAGAAAATGGAAGAAGTTCAAGATGACGGTCGATCTCCCTCGGTCTGGGGCTCCATGCAAGATCTCACCTCGTGGGGCATCAATGATCATGAGGAAAGTGAGGGATCAGCCCAGAACTACACGGCATGACGAGAGCTGGGACCACAGTCTAAAAGAAAACCATAATTAACACACTACGCCGTCATGGATTAAAATCCTGCAGCGCACACAAGGTCCTCCTGCTCAAGCCAGTGCATGTCCAGGCCCATCTGATGTTTGCCAATGACCATCTGGATGATCCAGAGGAGGAATGGGAGAAGGTCATATGGTCTGATGAGACAAAAATAGAGCTTTTTGGTCTAAATTCCACTCGCCGTGTTTGGAGGAAGAAGGATGAGTACAACCCCAAGAACACCATCCCAACCATGAAGCATGGAGGTGGAAACATCATTCTTTGGTGATGCTTTTCTGCAAAGGGGACAGGACGACTGTACTGTATTGAGGGGAGGATGGATGGGGCCATGTTTCGCGAGATCTTGGCTAACAACTTCCTTCCGTAAGAGCATTGAAGATGGGTCGTGGCTGGGTCTTCCAGCATGACAACGACCGGAAACACACAGCCAGGGCAACAAAGGATTGGCTCCGTAAGAAGCATCTCAAGGTCCTGGAGTGGCCTAGCCAGTCTCCAGACCCAATTGAAAATCTTTTGAGGGAGCTGAAAGTCTGTATTGCCCAGCGACCGCCCCGAAACCTGAAGGATCTGGAGAAGGTCTGTATGGAGTTGTGGGCCAAAATCCCTGCTGCAGTGTGTGCAAACCTGGTCAAGGTTTCTGTACCAAATATTAAGTTCTGCTTTTCTGATGTATCAAATATTTATGCCATGCAATAAAATGCAAATTAATTATTTAAAAATCATAGATTCCCTCTTTCACAGTTGAAGTGTACCTAAGGTAAATATGATAGACCTCTACATGCTTTGTAAGTTGGAAAACTTGCAAAATCAGCAGTGTATCAAATACTTGTTCTCCCCACTGTAGGTGTTAGGAGGCCCATTATCAACAACCATCAGTCCAATGGCACATTGTTGGCTAATCCGCATTGATCATTTGAATTTTTTTGCAATTATTTTAGCACACCTGAAAACTGTCGTGGATTAAAGCAGCAACAATACTGGCCTTTAGCCTAGTTCAGTATCTGGAGCATCAACAATTGTGGATTCGATTCCAGGCTCAAAATGGCCAGAAACAAAGAACATTCTTCAGAAACTGTTTTGAGAAATGAAGTCCACTCCATGGGGGAAATTTCCAAGAAAATTAACTCCCTTCACAGAACAGTGTAAACTGGCTCCAACCAGACAGGAAAACATGGGAGGCTCCGGTGCATAACTGAAGGAGAGTACAATTACATTAGCTTAAGAAACGGACACCTTACAGTCCAACTGGTAGCTTCAATAAATAGTACCCGCAAAACGCATGTCTCAACATCTGCAGATAACACTGGGAATACTTGCCTTCTAGGCAAAGTTGCAAAGAGAAAGTAAAATCTCAGACTAGCGAATAAAAACAAAAGATTAAGATGGGCAAAAGAACACATACTCTTGACAGTGGAAAGATTGGAAACAGCACTTCAGCAAGCATGGGGTGACATCTCAGATTAACTGAACAAATTGACACCTAGAATACTAAAGGGCCTACAAGGTTGGAATATCTGCGAATGGAGGATTCTTTGACAACTTTTTCTTATTCATTTTGCTACATTTCCTATTCAAATTATATTTTCATGGAAAACAAGGACATTTCTAATTGACCTGAACTTTTGAACGGTTGTGTATTGGTGGTGGTAGTGGTACTGTATTGGTGACGTTTTGGTCATACCCAGGACTTTTAATCTGTCGGTGCTATTCATGTAAAAATCGGTGTTACATTTAGCTTTCGTATAGTACTGGGGAAAGATACATATTTTTTATTAAAAACTAGTAAATCTTACAATATATTTTTATATGATATATTCTGCAGCCTGAGTTTATACCCAAATATTAGGAATCACAAAACAACTACTCCCTACTAAATCAATAATTTTTGTGAGCTGTCAGTTCACTTCCTAAGAGCCCGACGTAATCTGCGAAATGCCCAACAATCCTGCTATTCTAAACATATTCCATTAGGCTAAGAAAAATAGACAGTTCTATAGATAATTCCCTTCAACTCATTCTGATTTGCTTATGCCGTTTTCTTAGGGCTGATATCGACACTGATCTCCTAATTAGATTTCAGTTCGCAATTTCCTGGTTTGTTTGCGATAAAATTTTTATTTATTTTGGCTCTGAAAAAATTGGCTCTGAAAAATGCGCTTTAATAACATAAACGAAAATTATTTGTATTGTGTGTGACCACAGGCAGTGATGTTCTAGTCTGCTGCCATCAATTGGAATGAACAAGACTGTCGTTTAAATACACAAATACATTGAATTGAATCTTTCACAAGAAACCTCAGTCAATGTTTTCTAATAAATGTGTATCATCACAATAATCAATTAACTGCAGTCATTATTGTTCCCTATGTCCAATTATCAGTTATATAGGTGTCTTTATAATAGTGCTGGCTTGATCTATTTTTCTTTTTGAACATACAGCTGTTGGATGCAAATCTGAGCTGCAGCACCGCGTATGAATCCTAGAAATGACTGTTTCTAGATGTGAATACCAGGAAATGAAAGCTGAAATTCTGAGCACTCTTCTCATACTCATCTTTTGATCTTAAACCCATATATCTTCAGTGAACAACAAAAACAAAGGAATTTGCCTTACCGTTCCAATACTTTTGGAGGGGACTGTATTTGGACACAGGGTAGGTCTAAAATAATTAATGTGGTAGTATTTTTGATTGTAATGATAGACTCAGATAAAATCATACACTGAGCCTTTGCCTAAGTAAGAGACTCATGAATGACTGACTCTGTCAGTTTTATTGTTCAATTGAAGGGTTGTTTCGTTCATTTTAATGTCTGCCTGCGGAGTTCTACCCCTACCGCTGGCTTCCAGCTCAGTAGCTTACACTTAAGTGTTTATAATCAGCAAAGGTGCATTCATTGCATCTTATTACTTTTAAAATTACATAGGTATGTTTACATTTATATATTGTGGGAAGGGTTCACATGTCCCCCCCTGGATTTCTGTGTTGTCCGTTGTGGTGGCTGTTTTTTTATCACTAACCTCCAACATATTTACCACTTCCAAAGAGCATATGCCAAGATTTATAAAGTCGATTTCTGGAGTTTAGGAACCGATTTCAGATTGTCCGCGCAAGAATCCCAATTAATCAGGAAGTTATCCATCTGCATGCTCTAAACTTTTGGCCAGGCTTTCAACTCTCACTTTCACACTCACATTAACCGTTTTATATTAAAACTTTAATTGACTGACTTAATTGACATATGTTCTGGAGATATATCAAACCTAATGTTAAATTTAGTGGCAAAAAGTAGTTTTTACTTTAAGTAAAACCAACTCCAGAAAACTAATGCTTATCATAAATTACTACAGGAAGATCTACACCTTGGACACAGGTAGGCCTGTGATGGAGCCCTGTGGTGAACACAACAATGTACTGTACCATATCAGTCAAAATTTTGGACACACCTACTCATTACTTTTTTCCACATTGCAGAATAATAGTGGAGAAATCAAAACTATGAAATAACCTATGGAATCATGTAGCAACCAAAAAAGTGTTGTACAGATAAATGCTTTTTTTATTGTACAACCCCACATTTATATTATATATAAATGGGTAATTACCTCCAAACAAACTCAATTTTTTATTAAAACCATGATTCCAAAAAAGTTTGTTCCCTGCATAAAATATTAATAAAAACAGAATGCAATGAGGTGCAAATCATTGATCCCTTTATTTAAAAATAGTACGAAGACAACATATCAGATGTTGAATCTGAGAAATATTATTGTTTTGGGAAAAATACATGGCCATTTTGTATTTGATGCCAGCAACACGTTTAAAAAATGTTGGGACAGGGGAATGCTTCCCACTGTGTTTGATCAGCTCTTCTTTTAGCAACAATTTAAGCGTTTGGGACCAATTGCTGTAGATTTGAACGTGAAATGATTTCCCCATTCTTGCTTGATATAGCATTTCAGCTGCTCAACATGTCAGGGTCTCCTTTGTCGTACTTTTTATTTCATCATGCGCCAAATGTTCTCAATTGGTGACAGGTCTGAACTGCAGGCAGGCCAGTTTAGCCCCCGGACTCTTACTACAGAGCCATGCTTTTGTAATACATGCAGAATTTAGCGTTCTCTTGCTGAAATAAGCAAAGCCTTCCCTGAAAAAGATGTTGTCTGGGTGGTGGCATATGTTGCTTTAAAACTATAAATATTATAGTTTAAATATTGTTAAGCATTAATAGTACCTTCACAGATGTGCAAATCACCTATGCTGAGTGCACTAATGCACCCCCATACCATCACGGATGCTGGCTTTTGAACTGTGCATTGATAAACTCGAATGGTCCCTCTCCTCTTTAACCCGAGAATGTGGTGTCCATGAGTCCCCATATAATTAAACATTTTGATTTGTCAAACCACAGGACGGATTTCCATTTCACCTCAGTCCATCTTCAATGAGCTCCGGCCCAGAGAAGGCGTTTCCGGATTTAGTTTATATTTAATTGCTGCTTTTCTTGGTGTAGTTTTAACTTTAATTTGTGGATGCCGCAATGTATTGTGTTCACAGACAATGGTTTTCAGTGTTCCTGTGCCCATGCAGTGATGTCCACTACAGAATTGTTTGTTTTTATTGCAGTGCTGCCAGAGGGCCCGAAGATCACATTCATTCAATATTGGTTTTTGGCCTTCTCTTGCCTACAGAGATTTCTCCGGATTCTCTGAATCTCTTAAAGATGCTATGTACCATAGATTATGTTATGTCCCCAAACGTTTTGCAACTTAACTTTGAGAAATTCTATTCTTGAATATTTGCACTATTGGCATGCTCAGTTCTTCACAGAGTGGTAATCCCCACCCAATCTTCACTTCTCTGGGATGCTCTTTTTATACCCAATCATGTTACTTACTGGTGCCAATTAACCCAATTAGTTGATGTTCCACCAGGTTTTGTTTTAGCATTATACTTTTCCAGTTTTTTGTTGCCCCACCCCAACTTTTTTAAAACATGTTGCTGACATCAAATTCATACTTTTTTCTAGGAACTAAAATGTTTTGATTTGTTGTCTTTGTGCAGTTTTCTATTGGATATAGGGTTTGAATTATTTGCACGTCATTGCATTCTGTTTTTCTTTGTTTTACACAGCGTCACTTTTTTGGAAACTGGGTTGTATATTCTTCTGGGTTGTGGGTAACCTATGATGACAGCTTTGCACACTTTGCATTTTGTCAGCTAGTTTCATGAGGTAGTCACCTGGAATGCATTTCAATTAAAAGTTAATTTATTTAATTTCCTTCCAGCGTTTCAACCAGTTAGTTATGTTTTAGTAAGGTAAGGATGCTAAACAGAAGACCATTACTATGTCTGTGCTGTAGTACATATTATGGCAAGAACAGCTCAAATAAGCAAACATTAACATTTTCCAGAATCCAAATTATATATAAACACTTTGAAACTCAAGCCCTATGATGAAACAAGGATCGCAGTAAAGGAAGATGGATAGTTGCCTCTGCCGCTGATTAGTTCATTAGTTAAGAACCTCATATCTTCAATTAACTGCACCTCAGATTGCAGCCCAGATAAATGCTTCAGAGTTCAACTAGCAGACACATCTCAACATGAACTGGTCGTTGTAGACTATGCGAATCTGGCCTTCATGGTCGTATTGCTGCCAAGAAATCATTTCTGAAGGACTCTTATAAGACGACACTTGCTTGTGCCAAGACACATGAAATGGACATTCGATTGGTGGAAATGTCCTTTAGTCTAATGAGTCCACATTCTGATTTTTGGTTCCTATGCCCATGTCTTTGTGAGAGGCAGATTGTGTGAATGTGGTTCCAAATGTGAAGCATGGAGACTGAGGTATGATGTGCTTTGCTGGTGACAGTGTCTGTGATTTATTATTCAAGGCACACTCAACCATCATGGCTACCACAGCATTTTCCATTGGTACACAATCCCATCTGGTTTGCACTTGGTGGGACCATCATTGTTTTTTCACTGGTAAATGACCCAAAACATACCTCTGACCGACTGTGTGAGAGCTATTTTCCAAGATGGCGAGTGATGGAGTGCTGCATCAGATGACCTGGCCTCTGTAATCGCCCAACTTCGACCTCGTTGAGATGGTATGAGATAACTCAGTGAAGGAAAAGCAGCCTAAAATATGTGTGGTAACATCTTCAAGACTTGGAATGGCATTCTGTGACTGCATCATGAAACTGGCTGAAATAATGCCAAGAGTTTGCTAAGCTGTTATCAAGCCAAAGTGTGGAAGAATCTAAAATATAAATACATTTTGGTTAGTAACCAACATTTTTTAAAAGGAAATACATGATTCCATGTGTCATTTCATGGTTTGATGTCTTCATTATTATTCTGCAATGTAGAAAATAGTACAACAAAAGAAATACACAAAGTTGCTGTGTCCCAACTTTTATATAAATAGTTTTACTTTCAATAATACTATATTGTTGCAAGATTCCTTTTGTTAAATGTAACAAATCCCAACACTGCTGTCGAACCCATCCTTTATTATCTTTACTTCTGCATGACGCGTAACTCGGCTGTTTTGTTGTTATGCAGACCATTCTCCTATCATGCCTTTGCCCTCTGCCGACGTGTGATGCCCAAACACAGCGCCATTTTGACTCCTGTGTGACATGTCCCTCACGTATTGTCTGCATACTAAGCTTGTAGCTCTGCAAGTCATTAGGTTAGAATCCCTTCCAGAGAAAGTTTGTTTCTGTGTGTCCTTTTTATGTGTCCCATATATATTTTTTTTTAATCTTTGATATGGTTGTCTGTGCTGTGTTTACATAGGCAGCCCAATCCTGATATTTTTTTCACTCATTTGTCTTTTCACCCATCACATCGTATCTTTTTACTTGAACATAATAGTTTTCCGAGCGGATCTGATTAGTCTAAAGACTAGTTAATGAAAAAGACCAGAATTGGGCTGGTTTTGTTATGGCAGCTTATTTTTTACCACAAAATAGGAAATGTTATAGTGAGTGTATATGCTTTGTTTAAGTCTGTATCGAGGCAGCTAGCATCTCTGTGTCTGACTTGTTTTTGGGTTATTGTTTTGTTTGTGATTTATGTAGAGATCTAAATTTTCTGTATGGCTCTTCCAGGTGGTGTTCGCGGTCCCCCAAGAGCCCTTGTTGATCAGAAATCATCAGTCATTAAGCACAGTCCCACGGTCAAGAGAGAGTCCCCCTCGCCTCAGGGTCGGGCAAACAACACCAGGTAACTGACCCCTAAAAGCAACCTAATAGCAACTTATGATATTTTTTTAAGTAGTTGACAACCATGATTTTTTTTATGATGTGATGTTTGACAAAAATTCTATGAATTAATTGACCTATCAATGCCTTGCAAAAGTTTGACCTTTGATATATTTTCTCATGTTTCTGATTACAAATGATAAATTTACATTATCTTTCTGTTTACATTTTAGAACATGAAACTTACAATATTTTATTTTAGGTGGCATTGGTTTTATGTTGAGAGCGCTTTAACAGCTTTTAAGTACTTATGTGTATGTACAGTGGGGCAAGAAAGTATTTAGTCAGCCACCAATTGTGCAAGTTCTCCCACTTAAAAAGATGAGAGAGACCTGTAATTTTCATCATAGGCACACTTCAACTATGAGAGACAAAATGAGAAAAAGAAATCCAGAAAATCACATTGTAGGATTTAATGCACGTATTGGTAAATTATGGTGGAAAAAAAGTATTTGGTC
>JACXGJ010001916.1:0-74214 GCA_016801105.1 Esox niger
ACATGCCTAATTTTGTTCGAACAATCATTGCACACTTCCTGTAAATGGTATAAACTTCGTTTCACTTCTCAAATATCACTGTGTTTGTCTCCTATATGATATATTTAACTGATTTTTTTTATCCTAAGAACCAACGATTTATGAAGGAAAATCATGGACATTAACAAGGTTGCCCAAACTTTTGCAGACCACTGTAAATATAGATGTTAGCTATTGATATATTCCTTAAACTCAATGTATACAATAAATGATAACACTGTGTATATCACCAGTTCACAGTTGTAATGACATGTTTCAAGGTTATCAATTCAATGCCTTCGGTCTATAGAAATAATAATAATTTGATTCTAAGCTTTTCATTTGCATTTAGATCAGACCTATTAGAACTGTGAATAATAATGAGTAAAATTTATAGAGACAAAAATATCAGAAAATCCACATATTCTTTCATGTTCTGCTAATGTTATTGGTAATGGTGACAAATTAGCATGTCTTGGGAGAATAATCTTTGTGCCTTTATCATAATTATACAGGTGCTGGTCATATAATTAGAATATCATCAAAAAGCTGATTTATTTCAGTAATTCCATTCAAAAAGTGAAACTTGCATAATTTATACAGTCATTCCACACAGACTGATATATTTCAAGTGTTCATTCCTTTTAATTTTGATGCTTATAACTGTTTGTGCTGTTAAAATGTTTGTTTGTGCTGCTTCAGTAGTTTATACAGTGATGCCGACAGGAAACCCAGGGCCCGGGACAAAATTTAACATTTGGGACCCAAACCACGGGCCAAAAAATTTGATAAATAGCAATGATGTTACTGTTCATAAAACAGGTCATAAACTTTAATTGTTTAATATTTTAGCTTGGTAGTACTAAATACCAATATTGACTGACATAATAATAATTATATTTAAGCCAACCAAATGGGCCCCCCCAGGCCTGGGCCCGGGACAACGTTACCGGTTGTCCTCCCCTGTCAGCGTCACTGATTTTATATATTAGACGTTGTAGGGCGGAGTGACCTCAGAATGACCTATAAAATATTATTTCATATCGAAAAAATTACAGCAGCACAAACAAACATTTTAAAGGCACAAACCAGCACAAACAAAGCACAAACGATTGAGCCTATTTTGCTGAAGTTTTGCGTTGGCGGGGGCAACTTCACACAGGTCTAAATGTGCGAATTCTCAGCAACTAGCTCTGCTTAAATACATGCATACCCAGTAGACAGCTCTGCTTAAATACATGCATACTCAGTAACTAGCTCTGCTTAAATACATGCATACTCAGTAACTAGCTCTGCTTAAATACATGCATACCCAGTAGATAGCTCTGCTTAAATACATGCATACTCAGTAACTAGCTGTTTAAATACATGCATACTCAGTAACGAGCTCTGCCTATACAAATGCCTAAACAGCAGCTAGCTTTGCATGAATGATTCACCCATTGGTTCGCTCCTTAGATATACATAAAATTTGCCAGGCATATTATGGCTGACTAAGAAATTCTATCTGTCTTTCCAGCCCATGCTGACAACAGTGTCTGACTCTGGAGCCTTAGTTGTTGGATGTGAGCGTCCTGAGCAGCCTTTAGATCTAATTTCTGAAGCATCTAACACCCTTGGATTGGGACTTGGAAAGGAGATCCATTTGGCATTAAACTGTGCTGCTCACGTCCTAATGGATCATGTATGTAAACAGAACAGTAAAACATGCCCTTACAATTGATTACAAATCTTTGTTCCAGGATGTACAATTGAAACCAATGTATAATTTTCAACAATGATCTAGTCAGATTTATGGTTTGTTTTTGATGTAGTTTTACTTATTAACAACAAAATATGATCCAGCAGAAAAATATTTACATTACAGTTTTTACCGAGTATATTTGCTCTCTTTACAGCCAAAAGGAAAGTATGACGTTATTACAGGAACCCCCAAGACACCAGATGAACTAGTGGACATGTACCAGGCTTTGATTAGTAAATACCCAGCAGTTGTAGCCCTAATCGATCCTCTGCGAAAAGAGGTAATAAGTGAACACTACTACAAAGTCAATACCACCATGCCGCCAAGTGTGCATGGCTGAATACAGATTATAGAAACCCATGGTGTGTGTGTGTGTCCCTGTGTAAGGATGTGGAGCAGTGGGAGAGACTGAGCCATGCTGTCGGAGCCTCGTGCAGCCTCGTCCAGACACTGCTTTCTGACGTCTCCAAGCCCCAGGTGCATGGTTCACATGAAGATCCCCCATCTCTTCCAGGAGTGACAGGGTACATCCTGAATCAGACCAATGCGACCACTGTCACCGACCTCATCCGTGTCACTACAGAGCGCAAAGGTAAGAGAGACACTGATGAATTAACGGTTTTAGAAAAATGTGGTATTATACACTACTTATTGTCTATTGTAGGTAACATCTATAGTAAGCATAATTTTATTGATGGAATGTCAAGAAAATTGCCAGGTAAATCCATGCCAGTGGAATTCAATATTGATCAGATTAGTGTCTGTATTGACAACATCAACACTTATTTTTGTCAAATGCACCAAACAACACAGCTCATCATGCACAATGACATGGTAACCAACAAGTTTGTAGTGAGAGTTAAGAAAGAGAATATAAGCAAATGTAGCTAGACAGAAAATAAGAATATAATAAAGCAACAACATACATACAGTAACACGGTACACTAGCAGCAGTTTATAAAGAGTACTGTTGACTAGCAGCAATCTGGGTAGTATTATTGATACAGCAGCCATCTGGGTAGTATTGTTGATATAGCAGCCATCTGGGTAGTATTATTGATACAGCAGCAATCTGGGTAGTATTGTTGATACAGCAGCCATCTGGGTAGTATTATTGATATAGCAGCCATCTGGGTAGTATTATTGATATAGCAGCCATCTGGGTAGTATTATTGATACAGCAGCCATCTGGGTAGTATTATTGATACAGCAGCTATCTGGGTAGTATTATTGATACAGCAGCAATCTGGGTAGTATTGTTGATATAGCAGCCATCTGGGTAGTATTATTGATACAGCAGCCATCTGGATAGTATTATTGATACAGCAGCCATCTGGGTAGTATTATTGATACAGCAGCCATCTGGGTAGTATTATTGATACAGCAGCCATCTGGGTAGTATTATTGATACAGCAGCCATCTGGGTAATATTATTGATACAGCAGCTATCTGGGTAGTATTATTGATACAGCAGCCATTTGGGTAGTATTATTGCAAAATCCTACAATGTAATTCTCTGGATTTTCTTTTCTCATTTTGTCTCTCATAGTTGAAGTGTACCTATGATGAAAATGACAGGCCTCTCTCATCTTTTTGAGTGGGAGAACTTGCACAATTGGTGGCTGACTAAATACTTTTTTGCCCCACTGTACCATATGCTTATGAATGGTACATGCAAAGGTCAGTGTTACTGGTTGAGGAACCTTATGGCCAGAGGGAAAAACAGTTTTTAAGTCTGGAAGTGCGTGCTCCGATGCTCCGGTAGCAGCTACCAGATGGCAGCAGTGTGAACAGACCATAGCCTGGGTGGCTGTGATCTTTGACGATCTGTGCTTTCCTCAGGCATCGTGTATGATAGATACCTTGCACAGAAGGAAGACCGCAGCCGATGTTGCGCTCAGCAGACTTTACCACCCTCTGGAGGTACCTGCGGTCTGCAGCGGAGCAGCTGCCGTACCAGGCAGTAATGCAGCCTGAGAGGATGCATTCAATGGTGCACCTGTAGTAGTTGGTGAGAGTTTTTGCAGACATGCTAAATATCTTGAGTCTCCTCATGAAGAATGGTCGTTTTTGGGCGGTTTTCACTGCCATGTTTGCTTGTCTGGACCAAGTGAGGTCATCCTTGATGAACACACTGAGGCACTTGAATTCGGAGACTCTCCACTTCAGCTCCATCGATATGCATGGGGGCATGACCCCTGTTCTGCCACTTCCTGAAGTCCACGATCATCTCTTTAGTCTTACAGACGTTGAGAGAGAGGGTATTGTCCTGGCACCATGTAGCCAGGTTCCTTACCTCCTCTCTGTAAGTGGTCTCATCGTTGTTGGAGATGAGACCCAGGATGGTAGTGTCATCTGTGAATTTGGATGATGTTGGAGCTGTGTGTGGCCAAGCAGTCGTGCATGAACAGAGAGTACAGAAGGGGACTGAGTAAGCAGCCCTGTGGGGCTCCAGTGCTCAGGGTCAGTGTAGAGGAGGTGAGGTTGCTCATTCTCACCACCTGGGGTCTGCCAATCAGGAAGTCCATGATCCAATTGCAGAGGTAGGTGTTAAGTCCCAGGAGCTTAGGCCCTAACGTCGGCCCAGGAGACAGAGACAGTCACTGGGTCGTAACAGCCAGTGCTCAATTTCCCTATTTAAATTCATAGTATTGTGTTAAAACATTTTGTCACACTTCCCGTGTCGATTTTTGCTTGTTCTTGCATTAAAATGCATCTGTAGTGCTTCGTCTCCCCTTGGGTGTTGTACAGTACTGGTGTCGTCTTTTTGACCAATAAAATTCATGGCTCTTCTGTTTTGACCCATCATAGTTCATAGTGTATTCCGGAGCAGGACCCAAATATTGTATCGTACAAGGCAAAGCAAATGCGCTAATATTTGTTTTCGTGGACAACAATGGCAAGGGACAAACGTTCATGTTGTGTGTTTCCAATGAAAGCCGATAAGCCAGAGTCGTTTATTATTAAGGGAACGAACAACTACCGAAACCCTGCCTTTAAGTCCCTGCGGCATGTCGCATGCGTTGCAGCCAAACGGGCTGATGCCAACCCAGCGGCTGCACCAATGAATGTTTGCCTGCTCCAAATGAATGAGGTGGCGCATAGCCAAATTGAAAATGAATTAAAACCACCTATCATGTTGTGAATAGGGAGAAACCATTCATGGACTACATCCATGACATACTGTAGTCCATTGAATATGGATAGAGAAACCATATGGACATGGCTTGTCGACAGTAACTGTCATGTTAACTACACCTGCCTAAGCTTGCTAGCAGTAACACAAAAGAAGCCAGTCAACCAACTAGTCAGTGTTGCCAGGTTAACCAAACATTTCCAGCCCAGCGATTGCTCAAAACCAGGTGAAAAGGCCTGAAAACTAGCCCAACCTTTATTGTTGAATGTTGTTGACTATTTTACAACTATTTTACAAAAGGCGTCCATGGTGTTAGAAACGGTAAAGCAGATGTGAGTTCTGACCAGCCGCTCGAAGCACTTCATGATGGTAGAAGTCAGTGCTACAGGGTGGTAGACGTTCAGGCAGTTGATTGAAGGTTTCTTCGGTACTGGGACAATGGTGGTCTCTTTGAAGCAGGAGGGGACTGTAGATAGAGACAGGGAGAGGTAGAATATGGAGGTGAAAACCTCTGCTAGCTGGTCGACACCCTCTGAGGACACGTCCTGGAATGCTATCTGGCCCTGGTGATTTCCGAGGGTTACATTTTTTTAACTCTCCCCACATCAGCCGTTGTTAGGGACTGTAGTCATCCTGGTACACAGCAAGCCTCACTGGAGGAATTGTGTTGGTCGCCCCAAAGCTCATCGGGGAGCAAGGAGGCAGGCGGTGCATCATTGCTGTTTCTCCCCTTGTATTCCGTGTTGTCGCAATCCTCCCCACATGCGTCTGGGGTCAGAGCTGTGGTTCGCTTTCTCCATCCTTGATAGCCTTCCGTAGGTCATATCTGGATCTCCTCAAGGCCTCCGAAGACCCCAGAGCTATAGGCAGAGGGCCGTGCTCTGAGCTTAGCACGTGCTCTTGAGGTTTGGTATATAGCAACATTTATTTAAAAGTAATTGAGGTTAAAAATAATTGTGTCCTTCAAACTTGCTTTCGTAAAGAATCCTCCATTTGCAGACACCTGGCAAATTACAGCTTTGCAGACACCTGGCATTCTATTTGTCAATTTGTTGAGGTAATCTGAAGAGATTCACCTATGCTTCCTGAAACACCTCCCACAAGGTGGAATGGCTTGATGGGCACATCTTTTGTACCATACAGTCAAGCTGCTCTTACAACAGCTCAATAGGGTTGAGATCTGGTGACTGTGCTGGCAACGCCATTATAGACTGAATACCAGCAGACTCCTTATTCCCTAAATGGTTCTTACATAGTTTGGTGCTCTGCTTTGGGTCATTGTCCTGTTGTAGGAGGAAATGGGCTCCAATCAAGCACCATCCACTGTATGGCCTGACATTGCAAAATAGAGTGATCGACTTCCTTCATCAAAATCCCTTTTAACCTGTACAAATCTGCCACTTTACCACCACCAAAGCACCCACAGACCATCACAATGCCTCCACCATACTTGACAGATGGTATCAAGCACTCCTTCAGCAATCTCCCTCTGTCCAGTGTGTTCTTTTGCCCATCTTAATCTTTTCTTTTTATTGGCCAGTCTGAGATTTGGCTTTTACTTTGCAACTCTGCCTTGAAGGCCATCATCCCGGAGTAGCCTCTTCACTGTTGAAGGTGAGATTGGTGTTTTGCGGGTATTATTTAATGCAGCTACCAGATAAGTCATTTACATCTTTAGAAATATCTTCGCTGTATTTCTGATCAATTTGATGAAATTGTCAATTTCAAAGTGACCCCAAACTTTTAAACAGTAGTGTGCACCGATGTGCAGCGTTTCAGCCAATACGTGATGTATTATACGTTTTGGTAGCGCATTGTAATGTAAACTAACATAACATATATAAAATTGGGTGCCCTAGATTTACTTAAAATCCTTTACGTATTCCAATGAGACTAGGTTGGGCATATAACATGTTTGGTTCCTTTTGTGACACATATACCGATCAGCCATAACATTCTGACAGGTGAGGTAAATAACAGTGACAGGTGAAGTGGATAACACTGATACTCTTGTTATCATGGTATCTGTCAGTGGGTTGTAAATATTAGGCAGCAAGTAAACGTTCTGTCAAAGATTTTGAGACGTGCTTGAAATGCCATAGGGATCAGGTTCACTTACGATGATCTACATGGCTGCTCTAAGTCTGATGGAATCAGCTGGATGAACTCCAAATAAAGATTTTCCTATTTACATGTTGACAAACCGAACATTAGATCGTTGGGAGCCAAATCAATATAATCTGTTGAGGGCCATATATTGACTGAATAATGTGTCACCCTATTATATGTACGTCGTTGCAAGTCACAGGACCAAAAAAGCTGTTTAGGCGGTTTACCATCCTTCCAATCTGTGTGGACAAAGGTACCTGTTGACAAGTGGCTGCAACAGGTACCTCTTTTTTTCTGATTAGCAGATTTTCCATCACTGATTATTTGAAAATGGGGAATGGACTTCCTTGATGCTGGCTGAATCACATTTTCAAATCAAGTTTATTTGATAAAATATCACTATAACTAATACAATTGTGTGTACAATTTATAAACCCAACATACAGTATATTTTGTAGAGTAACTTCTCTGAGCCTGTTTTGGCACATAGCTATGTACAGTTGTGTACAGAAGTTTGCATACCCTTGTAGAATTGGTAATATATGTAACATTTGTGAAGAAAACATTAGTGAGCAGGCAAAACTTATTTTATTCCTTATGGGATTCTCATTCAGCTGTAGGTCATAACAGAATGGCACATTCCTAAAACAAAACATGGCAATAAAGAAATAAATAAACTGATCCCTGTTCAAAAGTTTACACAACCTTAGTTCTTAATACTGTGTATTGCCCCCTTTAGCATTGATGACAGTGTTTCTTGCAGGTGGTATAGCTGCCCATTCATCTTGGCAAAATGCTGCATGTTTGATATACCCCCAGAGAGACTGTGATGGCCACTCCAGAACCGTCACCTTTATCTGCTGTAACCAATGGAGGGTCAACTTGGCCTTGTGCTTAGGGTCATACTTGAGCTGGAAAGTCCAAGTGTCCCATGTGCAGCTTTGTCAAATTGTCTGCTAGTATATTCTGATAACATCCTGCATTTTCTTGTCATCAATTTTCACAAGATTCCCTGTGCCTTTAGAGCTCACACCCCCCCCAAAATATCAGTGAGCCACCATCATGCTTCACATTGAGGATGGTATTCTATTTATTATAGGCCTTGTTGCCCCCACTCCAAACATAGTGCTTATGGTTGTGACCATAAAGCTCTATTTTGGTCTCGACACTCCAAATTACAGTGTGCCAAGTGGCCATGAGGCGTGTCAAGGTGTTGTCGGGCATATTCTAACCAGGCTTTTTTGTGGCATTGGCGCAGTAAAGGCTTCTTCCTGGCAACTCTGGCAGCTCACTTTTGATCAAGTGTTGTCGTATCGTGCTCCTTGAAACAACCACACCATAGTATTCCAGAGCAGCTTTTATCCCTGCTAAGGTTACCTGTGGGGTTTTGTGTCCAGAACAATTCTTCTGGCAGTTTTGGCTGAAATCTTTCTTGGTCTATCTGACCTTGGCTTGGTATCAAGAGATCCCCGAATGTTCCTCTTCTTAATAAGTGATTAAACAGTACTGACTGGCATTTGCAAGGCTTTGGATATTTTTTATAATGTTTCCTTACCTTGTTATGCAGGTCTTTTGACATTTCTTATCTGCTCCCCATGGCTCAGTATCTAGCCTGCTCAGTACTTCCACGTGAGAGCTAACAAACTCATTGACTATCTATACACAGAGACTAATTGCAATTTAAAAAGCCACAGGTGTGGGAAATTCACCTTAAATGGCACCTTTAATTTGCACCTGTGTGTGGCACCTTGTGTGTCTGTAACAAGGCCACACATTCAAAGGTATGTAAACATTTGGTCAGGGCCATTTGGGTGATTTCTGTTATCATTATGATTTAAAAAGGAGCTAAACAACATGGTAAAAAATGACTTCATATGATCACTATCCTTAAATAAAAGACCGTTTTTTGCATGATCAGTGATATTTTCAAAATCAATGCCACAATTTCACAATTTCTGCCAGAGTATGCAAACCTATGAGCACAACTGTACTTTAAACCTAAACAGAGTACCAGTCAAATGTTTGGATGTGCATTTATGAAATATTTTTACTATTTCCCATATTGCAAAATATATATTTTAGATTCTTCACGGTAGCTACCCTTTGCCATGATGAAAAACTGTTGGCATTGTTTTGACCAGCTCCATGAGGTTCACCTGGAATGCATTTCAATTACCAGGTGCGCCTTGTTAAATGTTCATTTGTGGAATTTGTTTCTTCTCAATGCTTTAGGGTGGGAATAATGAAGTTGACAAGGTAGAGTTTGTATACAGAAGACCATCATTGTCGGTATTGTAGTAGTCCATATTATGGCAAGAACAGCTCAAATAAGCACAGAGAAACAATTGTCCATCATTACTTTAAGACATGAAGGTCAGACAATCCGGAAACAGTGCCATGACCCTCTTTCAATGAGCAATTAAACTGCCATTTATAAAGTATGAAAAAAAATTACTAGTAAATGGTTTACAAATGTGAGAGTAAATATTATGAAATTGTTAACCCACACTTAATGTTCATTTTCATGGTTTATCACTCACCCTTAAAAGTGTCACCATATACTACAAAGAAATAGTTACATATATTACAACTGCTGTTTTGATACAGAAGTTGTAATTCATGTAACAATTGTTTTGCCTAAGCAGGCTGTGAAATCCTAATCTGACAGCACTGTTCTTTAAGCATCACAAGGGGGAGGGCTAAAGGGGATAATGTGATGGAGCCTTGACTCTCCAGTAACCACTTCGGCTGAGCCAGCGTGGCTGTCGGCTCCAGAGCTAATTGGTATTCCAAAACGCTCTGCGATATGTTTGGATTTGCCACAATTTAATACAAAAGAATAAAAAGGTGTGTCTAATGATGAGGCTTTTGTTTTTTATTTGTGTGATTTATAGTCTTAATATATCATAATAAATACATAGAGAATTTAAAGTAGAAATTAATCTGAGGTTTAGAAATTGTAAAACAACCGGGGCAATTTGTTTATTCAAATTTTTGTTGTTGTATTATTTAAATGTGAAGCTACAGAGCAGTTTGACGCCTCTTCATTTAGCATGGACGTCGATATTGAAGGCATTCGTAATTTTTATGTCAGTTGGGTTCTATGCATTGTTTTGGTTCCTATCCGATAGGGTCAAACCAAGTGCACCCAAAGCACTCCTCTTCTTGAAATAGATTTCTTCTTCTTGGCTTAGTAAATGGTTGTAAGCTATATCAGCACCATCTGCTGGCGACAATACATAAATGGCATAGTAATTGGTTTAGGGCTCCAGCACTGCAGGTGGCAGTAAATAACCAAAATGAGCTAGTTATTTATTAAAAAAATAAGAAATGTGTACAACATTACAATTGCCTCAATGGCACTGCCCATAACCTCACAGATGCCATGATGGGGAACACAAACACTATCAAAAGTTTGTCTCTAAGTTGGTAGTTTATTTGATCGTGTTGACTGATAATGCTTTCTTACTAAGCTACGTTTATCCTGTCCATGTTTCCATTCTGGAATGCAATATTTCAGAGGGACTTTACCCGTTATGACAAGTAACGTGAAGAGTTGAATCACTGACCCGGTGATACATGACTCAAGTGTGTGTGTTTGTCAGGTGCAGTGATAATTGGAACGACTCGTGGCGAGCCCTGCAGTGACGACTCTCTCTCAGATATGGTGAGGCTTAGTCATCCACCGGCGTTGTCTCCTCAGATCTATATGTTTATATCTCTATGTCTCCCTGTCTGTCTTTACCAACGTGTTTGTCTGAAAATCTGCACATCTCTGTTGAGGTCTGACAGTACATAGCGTTGACATCAATTATGCACGTACTCTGCGCTTTATTCACCAGTCTGTATTCACCAGTCCAGAGAACCTTCGCTGAATTGATATCATCAACAGTTTGCCCGCCATTGTGTACTCACTGCTCACACTGTAACAAAGCCAAATGAAGGCGTCTTCTTCGCCATCTAAGCAGTCGCATGTAGTCGCTCTGTGTCCGCACACCCGGGTCATTGTGAAGTTCTATCTCTCCCTCAGGTCGTAGGACTGGGAATTGGCTATGTCAAACTGGGAGGTCTGGGTCGTGGAGAGCGGCTGACTAAATACAACCGTCTGATTTCTATAGAGGAAGAATTGGCCCAGCAGGGAATACTGGGTATGGCTTTTTCCTCTCTTTTCAGTCTTTTCAGCTTGTAGAAAGAGGGGGCCAGACGTGGGGAGGGGAGGCTGTAATGGCTGGGCTGGTGAGAACACATCTCTCCCTGGCCATGAAATGAAACTGTATGTCAGGAATCATGAAGGATGGGGGCTTGGTTCTGTTAATTGGCCACCTAATTATGCTCTCCCAAAAAAGGACAGGGACATTGGACAATTACTGAAAAGCGAGTTCATCTTTGTATGAAATAATTAACTTGTGCATCAATTGCATATACAGGACTCCTGTATATCGTTTGATTCTGGATCTGGAATATACATATTTATTTGTGTCACAGCATTATAAAATCTGGAACAGATAGATATGCAGTGAGGGGCATGTTCAGTGTGTCAGACGTCTACAGAAGGGGTTCAATAGGCTGTCATGCAGGGGCTAGTTTCTCTTTGGTCTTTGTTGTCCATTGAACTTCTTTCCCTTTTTTTGCAGATTCAAGACAACAACACACATCCCCTCTCTTTGTTGGAGTAACAGATGAGCAGTCATCGATGTAATCGACATACCATAAATGTCTTCATTCCAAAATGTTCATTTCTGTTTACTTTAATGTAATTATGGAATTTACAATTGAATAGCGCTAAATCATACACCATTAAATGTTTTCCTATTTTGCTTTTTTTAAATAATCACTTTAGTCAAATTACAGTTTCTTTGCAATCGAATACAATTTCTGTACTTACAAAAGATATACAGAATGGACAAAAAAACGGCAACAAAGTTAAACTCTTGATTAAACTGAACATATATAAACAATGTCGATGTGAAGTTTTGAAATAAACCCAAACTGATCTAATTTAAAGTAAGACACTGTGGTCACTATGTCATTATATTGAATAAACCTGTCCCTACAATAACAGCTATGTTTGGCTTGATGGCAATGTTTGTATTATTGGTTTGATTCAGTGGGGACAACAGACAGGCTTTGTTCTTTGAGCTCTTCTTTGCTTTACCACAGAGCTGACTGCAGCACTGACAGGTGCAGCTTCGTTGCCTAAAGAGAAATGTAAAAAGGCCCATAGACGAGACACTGAACAAGACCGTGGATGTCTAGACTCATCAGCCTTAACAACCCTTCAAGTATACAGCAGGACAACATAGAATGGTAAAATGCTCATTTAAGAAACCACAGTTGCACTAAAATATTTTGATACTGACAAAAATATTACAAAAGACCACAAATAAGCCTTCTGGCTTTGTGTTTTCACCCTCGGTTGAATGAATTTTCTGTTGTCCACGTTTAATGATAAAAAATTGCGGCCAGTCAAATCAGCCAACGAGCCGATGCAAAGGAATGCTGAAGCATAAAGAAACTTGATGTGACTATGGTGTAAAGCCAGCACATTACCACAGGGCCCCTTCGTAATTAGTCAGATCCTCATCCGACCCAACAATGCGGTTCCTAGAGGAAATAATTACGTCGCCACCAGTCTAAAGAGTTGTTGCATCCCCTGCGCTAGTGTAACAGCGGGAGCAGTTGTTCCGGTAAGAAGAGTCCGGTGAAGCTTTGTGCGCCAACAGACGGAGAGCCACCACACAGCTGTGTTGGAGCGCTAACGGCCTGCATCAATGGGCCTGTCAAAGGACATTTCATTCATTCATCCATCCTTTCAACTCCAAAGAGAATGTTGATTTAGTCATGTGATTACCCATTAATTACTGTATTTAACTTATCAATTTACTTGAATAATTTTTTCCCCTATACGTCTATGAATATCTTTACTTAAATTGGCTTTACCTCCCAACTATCCTAACTCAGGTAGGCATGTCATTCAGTAACATGTTCATATGGAACAAAGCATGATTGCCCTGAATGATTTTAATCACTACAAAAGACTGGATTTCACTTGGCTCAACGTGGTTGAGTTAGTGTTGCCTTGTCTACTATAGGATGAAATGCAAATAGTTGATTCATGTCAGAATATAGACATCCAACCAAACTAAGAGAGAGAAATATAGAAAGAGTGATTGAGTCCACCGGATCTACAGACGTCCTCTAATCAATGAGTGTGGTTAGCCAGACATTGAGGATAGAAACAAAGCGGCCCTGTGCGTTGGCCCTGAGCAGCCATGGCTCCCCACTAGGCAATTACTCTGTTTGGAAAATAAACGAAATGACTAACAAAATAGGCTAAATTAAGTGTTTCCCAGACACACTAAAAAGGGACATCCTAATTGCCAAACCCTCTGGGGGGGAAAAACGACAACATTGCATTGTATTGACTGATGGCAAAATAAATAGAAAAACATCTGTACAAGCACTTGGTGACAAATGCTGATGTAAAAAGGGCTTTATAAAATATATTTGATTGATTGAGAAATAGAGAGCAGTAAAGATGGCCCTCACCAAACTAGCAAAAAAAGAACGCAGCATGGCGCTAGGTAATTACATGGTCGCCCTGATCGACAGAATGTTTACTGCTTGTCAGTCAATGTCAGACGACAGATCGCTGAAGATGAAGTGGGGATAGGCATTGACTAGGTCACTGACTGTTTCAATGGTGAGCTGTCAGTTGTCTGAAAACAACAGCTCTGGGGAAAAAACAAGTGTCAGTTGGCTGTAGTCGTTCATACTGTCTTTGACTTCTCAAATTATTTTCGGAATGAAATACTTAACAACTAACATTGTCATTCTTCTCAAGTGCAATCATATGAAAAAGGTTGAGGGAGACTGGCGCTGGGGTTCAAACATACACACATTACTGACATTGTACTGCAATTGGTTAAACTCCCATAACTTCAATATTCTTTACTCTTAATACATGCATGCATCATTTTCTGTAATTAAATGATCTATAAATCAGGTGGTTGAACACATTCAGTTACCATTTTTACAATTAAACTCATTTGTAATCAAGGAATATTTCACACTTCTGAATCAAGATCAGTTTAAAGTGTTTTATCTGTTAGTGTTTGAATCCTGGCCCGTGCCTCAATTTTCTGCAACAGCATCCATTATTACTAAAGCATGATATTCCTCGCTCTTGCCCTTTCCCTAGCTTCCTACCTTTCCAGTAGGTAGTGACTTAATCAAGCAAGGTTGGCTGGTCAATGACACTTGCATCTCCTTGGGTGTTATCGGTGTTAAGTCTTAGTTAAACTCATCTTCCTTCAACATGAGGAAATGGACGGCTATTGCAAAACATGTCAGTCTGCACAATTGGTAATTTCCGAGTCCTTGGTCCATGCAGAATCCCCTTGTCCGCAGCTGTCTCTGTCTGCACGTCCATTGTTTAGGTGAAGTCTTCTGTTAAATAAAATTACAAAGTGACTTCCTCTCCCGACCACATCATAGCCTGGTCTGTATTTTGGGGCAGTCAACTGATGAATGGATGTGCAGAGAGAAACGGTCTTAATTCGAAGTCGGAGCACCGCTTGAGGCCTCTGAAAGATAAACCGAATACAGGACACTTAATCTTCATACATGCTTTTGGGGTAATATATGTATACAAACACAATGGCATTAAAGAAAAGTCACTTAAACTGAATTTCCTGCACAACCTTAGGAGATTTATCCCTTTCTTTCAACTGTGCTCCAAGTGCAAATTATGCCCAAAGCCTTAATTAGTGTCCCACACAATGGCTATGGAACATCACTATTGCTCTCACATTCCCCCTCACTTCAAAAATAGTCCAATCATTTTGTGCAGGTGAGGGAAAACAAAAAAGCCCATCCTTACGGTCAACTAAGCATGATGGTCATTGCGGCGTTCTAAGGGGAGGTTGATCCCAATCCAATTGGTCCATAAGAAACACCTAGAAGAACAGCTTAACCTCTAGCTGCCATGCCAAGCACTGGACACAAATCAACATTTCCAAAACTGCCTGCTACAATGTGTATATTTCCATGCTTGAAATTCTTTAGTGTTGATATCGCCAATGGTGACCAATTAATTCTGCTATCAAAATCTTCACAATACCACCTCTAAATAACACCTGCGCAGCCTGATGCAAGAGAGGTCCCATTGGCCAAAGAAATCTTGGTCCATGAAAGACCGCGGGAGTATCGACCGGGAGTGGTGGAAACAAAATCTGCCACAGTGCCCTGTAATTGCTCACTGGGAGGCTACAAGGTTAATACTGGTCTAGACAGACCAATTTAAAGACATACTTGCTTTGGCAAATGTTCAATGCTACAAAAGCCTGCCGACAGTGCAAACAAAGACTGTGTCAATAATTTGGGCCTCACCTTCACCATTAAGGGAATTTAAACAAAGCTTCTGGTTGTGGGAACAAAGTATTTTATTTCACCTAAATCAATTGCACCATGGTAATCCTTCATGCTAGTGCACACCCTCCACACTACAAACAGGCAGCAGTGTGAAGACATCACAGCTTAATCTAATATGAAACCACAGTGCACCCGGCTTACCCAGGACTCTGGGACGCTTGTGACCTGGACTCGGTTCCACTGAGCGGGCCTAGAACGGAACATTGTCCTGGGACTCCTGGGATGTCTGTTTGGTCTGGGGCTGGGCTGTTCTTACCCTGTTGACATCCAGCACACTGCTGGGGAAGGGACAAGGTGATGACGGCAAACCTTCGCACAGACAGACACACACAGTCAGATTTACACTAGAGTCACAGGCTACAGTCATACTACTGGAAATTATTACTGTAGGCCAAGGTATAAAGCAGTTTCATATCTGTACCTAGGCCTACATTATGTCTACCTGTTTCACAGTGTCTCAAAAGGATAAGTTGCAAAAAAAAGCACAACTTCGCTTTTTATATTCAATTTCGTTCATATAAGTGTAAAAAAAGCACACATAAAAAGGTATATAGCATTTATTGAAACCAGCAGCCAGGAACTCGCTTCTCAAAAAGAACAAAAAGTGGTGCCCATTACACAAAATGGGTGGGTTATGTGGAAGTTGGGAAGCCATATTGAGTGTTGTAATGGATTGTTTCAGACAACAAGAGATTATTAAAATAAGGGGTTAAAAGAAATTCTATTAATTTGACAACAGGCGAAGGGAGTGAATTATTAAAATTCACTGGAAAATCTGCTAATTCATGCCTTATTTAACTTATTGTAATGCCACTTGTTTAATTTCATATTAACAATAAAACCAAAACAGATAAACATTCAGTTATGATACTTTAACTATCAGATGGCCTCTTACCTATTCCTCGTTACACAAGAATGCATGACTCCATGATCACATCCTTTAGCTATTGTCATTGAAGCTATTTGCAGGACATAAGACAGTTGTTGTCTGAACTGACAAAAAGTGATAATATTGTTTGGCATCTGTACGACTACTGAAACACTCATCCGAATTAGTATGGTTTGTCCTTAAGTTGCATATAATTTAAAGAAGACGAAACTCACAACTTTCCTGTGAGGTCTCGAATGCTCCCCGCCGTCTCTGCAGAACTCTCTCCAGCTCAGACTCCGTGTTTGTTGACGGAGATCCAGTTTTAAGGTGGGGGGAGGGCCTTCTGAAAGTGTCCTTTACAGTTTGAACATAAAGGAAGAACAATTCTGGTATGGTCTTGAGAATAACTTTTTAATGACAGAAATTGTAAAAGTAGCTGCATATTATGTCAATTACTGTTCATTCTGGTATTTTTCATTAAAATATAAAAACTCAAAAAGTGCTACCATTAAAAGTGTCCATTACCAAAATTCCTTTAAGTTCCTGAATGGCAGAATTAGAAGGTATCCTTTCTCGCTGGTAAAAGAAAGAGGACAAAGAGAAAACAGAATTGGTAAATCAGCAGCACACATTTAACACATTTATCCCAATTTTTCTGGCCAAAGAACCTATTAACATTGTTGTTTATTGGTAGACCACTCTTCATGTCACAGAGACTAGAATAGAGTTAAAAAATATTTTAAAATGTATTATTTAATTTTGTATGCAATCAGGCAATTTACACATTATTTACAATTATGGCAAAGTACAGTTATTAAATGTCTAAAATGTTTAGAGAACTGTGGACCGAGTGCTAAGCGATACATGCACGCTTACATATCTAAGACATCTTATAAGTTACAAAACCTTTCTTTCTGCAGTAATGGGATTCCTACAATTGTTGTTGTTGGAGGAAAATCTTAATTTAATGTGTGCCTAATGAGGTATGAATTATTAACTTAAATATTTTTAATGAATTGAAGGCAATTACCCCTGAGTGTGCTCTGAAGACATTAGAAACTAAGCCAAAACAATATTTTACAAATACTTCAAGAAGTTCCTTAAAAGTGAATATCATTTTTTTCCGCAAATGTGTGTTAAATGATTCCTGAGCCTGTAAATTGTGTATAGTTCAAGATAAACAGTAATCCATGATTCAGTTTGCTTTCAATAGCCATACCAACTTCAACTTCATCCACAGCTTAAAAATAATGAAGTAAATCAGTAAACCTTAAAATAATATCAAACTAAATGTGGTGCTGATTTCAGTTGATTTGGCGATAACAATTACTTATAAACATGCTCACCATGATGGCTCCGACTGATTTTTAGCTAGTGGTGGCTAAAGTGAGTTGACGTTTGTAACAGCTGTTTAAAGAAAACAGAATCATGGATTACACTTTATCTTGGTTGAGGAACCATTTGCATTAAGCTGAAAAACATGGAAAATCTCCTTTAATGGCAAAATAATGCCGTCATAAACATTATTTGTCAGCACAGCAATTCTACTTAAGCCTTGTTCGCACTGGCAGTTTAAATCTAATCTAATACTATGTATACCCATATAGTTTTTCCCCCTGCCTGTCATAAGTGGCAAATACTACATAGAATCTGATACTTCAAACCACATTTAAAATCACATTCATAGAAGGTTTGCACCTGTACAGAAGCTTACACAGGACATAAAAAATCTTATACTGTTTCTTTAGAGTGCATGTCTTAGACATTTTACAGCATACAAAACCAAGCTCACTTCAGTAATCACTTACACTACTCTTAGAAACATACAATATTAATTAAAAACAGAGACAGGTCCATTAACATTTTTGCACGTGATAAAGCCCTGCAATCTGTCAAGAGGAAATATAGTAGTCTGGGTGAGGTCACCTTAGTTTACATTCAATTCTCTGTACTCCATGTCATGGGCCAAAGACAAGAAGTGGCAAGGATTGGAATGTTAGCTAAACAGACTATGTACTCCGACATACTCAGTATGTTTAAACAGCTTTTCTTCGAGGTGAAGTGGTGATGTTGGTAACCCATTGTGAATGATGTACTGTATGTACCTGGGCAGGCCTGGTTCTGTTGGGAGACTGGCCCACGGGTCGGAGGTGAATCCCACTCTTGATTCTCTGCATCATCTCATCCACAGCTTGTTGCCTGATGTCTGTCTCTAGGAGAAAACATGCAAACGGCACACCGGTTCTTCTTCTCAAAAGCCAAATGTCTGTATTTGAATTCATACTAACAATACGTTACCACTAGTAGAACATTTTATAACAAACATGACCTCCATCCACCTCCATTGCAGTCAATACATTTCATAAAGGTGAGGATTCAATAGAAAAATGACTAGAGACAGTTGATGCAGTGGTCTTTACAAATGGCTTTGATTCACCTTCAACTCCTTCAAAAACAATTTTTCATTCATAAGAATGTGGAAAAGAAAATTACTAGCTGACAAAGGCTGGAGGTAAGGTTGGAGATTATTCATTTAACAACTATTGTTGCATCTCCATGAGTTGGTACTGTTAATGTCAATGTTATCAACATTAGGCAGATGTTGCAGACATAATGATAGTAAAACATAGTATGGCAAATGACTCTGGCCATCTCACCGGTTTCTTAATCCTCGCCCCCTCAAAGTCAATTCGAGGAGAAATTAAGAGGGGTGGTAACTCAGGCATTATCATCCAATAGGTTTGGATGAGAAAAGGCCTTTTAATTGGGGCTAATCACATTTGACTAAATGGAAAGGGCTTGGAAATATGATTACATTGCAAAAGCAAATATTCTGTATAAAAACAAAATTTCCATTATCATAATTTCATCAAATGTACATCAAAAAGAGCAATGTTTTCAATAGCTAACAATGTCAGTCAAAGGTGTCATGGTCCCTGATTCTCAAGGTTCAAGGCTCCCCCTGCCTACCTCCCCAGAATATTGAACGCACCTGTCCCTAAGGTGCTTAAGCAAGACTACTTCAGTGCACCCTATGCAAGTGTTGGTGTAACGTCTTGTCTTTCAGTTGTTACGTGTCATGCTTTGATTAACTATAATGCAGTTATGTTTATTGCATTTAATTATTAAGTAAAACCTCATGGTTCTACGAAAACAATCAGGGATAGAATATAAAAACCTTTCCATGGCATTGGAACATATTAAACTGCATTATTATGAAATGCAGTATGGCACAGCTGTGAATCTGTCTAGAACAGGCTGACCTCAGAAATGAATTACCGGACGAGAAGGGAACTAGTCCACCAAGAGGCCTATGGCAATTGTAAAGGAGTTACAGTTTTCTGTGGCTGAGTTGGGAGACACTGTGCATACTGCAACAATAGCCTGGGTGCTTCACAAAAGTGGCCTTCATAGGAAAGTGATTTTCTGGATTTTTGTTTTAGATTCCGTCTCTCACAGTTGAAGTGTACCTATGATAAAATTACAGACCTTTACATGCTTTGTAAGTAGGAAAACCGGCAAAATCAGCAGTGTAACAAATACTTGTTCTCCCCACTGTAGATACAAATACATATTTTGTGAAAGCATTTAAAATATACTGTAGATATTACTCTTCACTGTACCTGGCTCCTTTACTGAGTCCTGGGCCACTAAAGGAATATCACAACCGATTTCTTTCTTTTTGCGAATCATAGATAGTAGTGAGCTGTAAAGAAATAGAAAATCACAGTTATTATTAGTTAGTTATTCAGAGTTAGAGTCCAGAATAAAGACTATAAAAAAGTAATGCTCGTTCAACATCTTGTTCAACAAACTATGTATTTATTGATTAAGAATGTGTTTTATCTTTTTTTACCTTATTTAACGGTTAGCTCTCTAACATTTTGAGGGTAAAATTAAACTGATAAACAAACAATACATTTGTACAGCATTTTTTTGCTCATCTTCACCTGGGGGGCAATCAATTGGGAGGGATACTTGCAGAAAGCCTTGCCAGGAGGTAAGCCCTTTCCTCAGTATGAAAAATTCATGCATAAACAGTGGATATAAAAAACACCCCTGTTTAAATGCCAGGTTTTTGTAATGTAAAAGAATGAGACAAAGAGAAATCATGTCAGAACTTTTTTTACTTTTAATATGACCTGTAATGTGAACAATTCAATTGAAAAACATACTGAAATCTTTGAGCGGAAGATTTTTAAATACAATACAATAACCTGTTTGCATATGTATGCACACCCTCTTATAACTGGGGATGTGGCTGTGTTCAGAATGAACCAATCACATTCAAACTCATGTTAAATAGAAATCATAACACACCTGCCATCATTTAAAGTGACTCGGATTAATCACAAATAAAGTTCAGCCGTTCAAGTAGGATTTTCCTGTCATTTACTTAGTTGCATCTCAGAGCAAAAGCTATGGTCTGCAGAGAGCTTCCAAAGCATCAGAGGAATCTCAATGTTGAAAGATATCAGTCAGGAGAATGGTACAAAAGAATTTCCAAAACATTAGATATACCATGGAACACAGTGAAGACAGTCATCATCAAGTGGAGAAAATATGGCACAAGAGAAACATTACCAAGAACTGGACGACCCTCTAAAATTGATGAAAAGACGAGAAGAAAACTTGTCAGGGAGGCTTCCAAGAGATCTACAGCAACATTAAAGAGCTGCAGGAGTTTCTGGCAAGTACTGACTGTGTGCTACATGTGACAACAATCTCCCGTATTCTTTATATGAATGGGCTATGGGGTAGGGTGGCAAGACGGAAGCCATTTCTTACAAAGAAAAACATCAAAGCCTGGCTGAAGTTTGCAAAAACAAATGTATGTGGGAAAGTGAGTCATGGTCTGATAAAACCAAGGTTGAACTTATTGGCCATAATTCCAAAAGGTATGTTTGACGCAAAAACAACACTGCACATCACCCAAAGAACACCATACCCACAGTGAAGCATGGTGGTGGCAGCATCATGCTTTGGGGCTGTTTTTCTTCAGCTGGAACCGGATCCTTAGGGTGGAAGGAATTATGAACAGTTCCAAATACCACAACATTTTTGTCACAAAACCCTCAGGTGTCTGTTAGAAAGCTAAAGATGAAGTTCACCTTTCAGCACAACAATGACCCAAGGCACACATCCAAATCCACAAAAGCATGGCTTCACCAGAAGAAGATTAACGTTTTGGAATGGCCCAGCCAGAGCCCAGACCTGAATCCAATTAAACATCTGTGTGGTGATCTGAAGAGGGCTGTGACCAGGAGATGTCCTTGCAATATGACAGATTTGGAGTGTTTTTTCTAAGAAGATATTGTCACGTCAAGATGTGCCATGCTAATAGACTCCTAATAAAATCAAATGGTACTTCAGCAAAGTATTACTATATGGATGTGCACACTTACGCAACCAGGTTATTGTGAGTTTTGTGTTTTTTATTTATCCCCCTCAAAAATATAAGTTCGCTTTTCAATTGAATTGTTCACGTTATAGGTCACATTAAAGGTGGAATGAGGTCTGACATGATTTATCTTCGTCTCATGTTTTTACATCACAAACACCTGGCATTTTAACAAGGTGGTGTAGATTTTTATATCCACTGTATACACTGAACACAAATATAAACGCAAAAATTACAAATATTTCATGGAGTTACAGTTAATATATTAATCAATAAGAATTCAATTAATTAAGCCTTCATTTATGGATTTCACAAGACTTAGAAGACAAATGTGCATCTTTTGGTACAAATTCTTTATCAACAATTCATCTTGGCAAAGACAAATGCACAATAACAGGGATGTAAATACATTTGTGTTAACAGTGTGAGAGGAATTCTGGGATCATTTTTGCACACAAACTATGGGACCAACACTCAACATGTTGTGTTTATATTTTGTTCGGTGTAGTTCATGTAACGTTTATGTTATAAATGATTCCCATTTGATAGTGCGTCACCTGAGAGGGTTTGTGATTTGGGCTGGAGGTGGAGGAGGGGGTGGTGGGGGCGGAGGAGGTGGGGCTGGAGCAGGATGAGGGTTAGATATCGCCTGGAGCTTCTTCTGCAGTTCCTCAACTGGTCAAAAAACAAACGAAGCACTAGCATTAGCATCTATGCCAGTATAAGGAGTCATAATAAAAATAAAAAGGGGGTAAGAAACAAGGGTCAGAAAAAATTCACCATTTGGAGAATTAGCTACATGTCACACTGAAAAAAATAGAAACATCCAACCTTTAATTAAAGTAAATTATTCAGGGGAAAAAAATCTGTAATCAGGAAATAATTAATTCTAACAAAACCATGTGTGCCTCAATTATTGGAACACCTGCATTTAATACTTTGTACAAGCACCATTTGCTAATAAAATAGTACTATATTTTCTACTGTAACATCTAAAAAGGTTGGAGAATATCGATTTTGTGTTCCATGAACCATTTCTGTGTTGATTTGGACATACAGTTGTGCTCATAAGTTTGCAGACCCTGACAGAAATGTATACATTTTGGCATAGTTTTTGAAAACATGTCTGATCATGCAAAACAACTGTCTTTAATTAGAGGATAGTAATCATATGAAGCCATTTATTTTCACATCGTTGTTTGGCTCCATATTAAATCATAATGATAACAAATCTCCCAAGTGGCCCTGATAAAAAATTACATATTCTTGAATGTTTGGTCTTCTTACAGACACACAAGGTGACACACACAGGTGAAAATTGCAATATGAAATTCCCACACCTGTGGCTTTTTAAATTGCAAATAGTGTCTGTGAATAGCCAATGAGTTTGTTAGCGCTCAAATGGATGTACTGAGCAGGCTAGATACTGAGCCATCGGGAGCAGATAAGAACTGTCAAAAGACCTGCGTAACAAGGTAATGGAACTTTATAGAGATGGAAAAGGATCTCTTGATACCGGGATACAAAGAAAAACCCACAGGTAATCTCAGTAGAAATACAGGCTGCTCTAGAAAAAGATAATGGCGTTGTTTCAAGTAGCATAATACAAGGAAACCAAAATGAGCTGCATGGTTGACTTACCAGAAAGAAGCCTTTACTGCGCCAATGCCACAAAAAAGCCTGGTTATAATATGCACAACAACACCTTGACACGCCTCACACCTTCTGGCACACTATAACTTGGTGTGACAGGACGAAAATAGAGCTTTATGGTCACAACCATAAGTGCTATGTTTGGATAGGGGTCAACAAAGCCTATAGTGAACAGAATACCATCCCCAATGTGAAGCATAGTGGGGGGTCATGGATGTTTTGGGGGTATGTTAGCTCTAAGGCCATGGTGAATCTCTTAAACTTAACTACACTTTGAGCCTTATAGATACCTATGTTTTTATAACTTAAACTTAACTGACAGCTTTTATCGTTTCCTATGTTTTTTATTAGTTTTATTCATTCTATCTTCTTTTTCTATGCTTTATTATTATGCTGTATTTTATGTTTCTCATTTTGATTCATTTCATTATTAAATGTGCATATCTTTTACCAATCTTAATGCAAGTTCTGGTGCTATCAGAGGAACAACCTATGTGTAATTGTTACAATCACTGTTTTAATTCCATTGCATTTTGTATTTTTATTTTGACTGTAAAGCACATTGAATTGCTTCTATGTATGAAATGTGCTATACAAATAAACTTGCTTGCTTGTACGTTAGCCACAATATTGACATTTTAAGCCTATAGAACACTTATTTTTCAAAATAAAAGTCTCATATGCTCTCTGGACGTGTATAGATTGTGTTGCGGAGAAATATGGCAACAACTAGCTTTTCAGGTCCATAGCAGCCAGTAAATTCCTCAGTTGCTAAAAAGAGCTGTCTCTGTCTATATTAAATTGTGTTTTCTTCAGAGATTTTTCCCAATTTCTTTGGACTGGCAACTAAAGGGTGACTGGAGCCAATAAAACAGCCAATAAAAGTACTCAATTTCAATTCACATTTTCTCCCACTACCTTTTCTAATATTATTAGCATTTTTCTGCATTTGTATGGTGGCTACTTTAAGAAAAAAAAATCTATTGAGTTTTCTGCTAACAAAGGAATAATGTTCTATTCATTTATCCACAGTTAAAATCCAAGGTTGTCCATGTTGGAACACCACTGTTAAACTATAAGAATAACAGGAACATTTTGACAAAACCCACTCATTCCCTGCTGGGATCATGTACAGCAACTTTGTGTAATATTGGTATGTACTGTGCAAGGCCTCAGTGTCTGTGCAGTCTGCTGTGCCACTCACCAGTAAACTTGAGATCCTTAGCCTCCACCTCAGCCTTGTTACACCTCTCTTCGTACTCACTCTTCTCATCCAGTAGGAGCTCTAGTTTGCGTTGTAACGCCACTACCTCCTTCTGTAGCTGTGAATCATTGAGCTGCTTCTCAAACACGTTCACCTGTTACTGCCAAACATTACAGTCATGAACATACAGAATATAAGCACTTTATGGACTATGTTGGCTATGAATAGTGTTTGTGTATCAAAAAGTGGGTATATTTCTGGTAACTTAAACTACTACTAAACAACTAAGATTTCAAGTTTTATGTGGAATTTTATTGTATTATATCTAGTGGCCTTTTAGAGTACTTCAGATTATCCATGGAGATTCTGACAGTTTGTTAACACATGGTAAATAAAAGCCTAATCTTAGTATAATATAATCCTAATTTTGTTAACCACCTAAAGAATATAATTTCAAAATGTTGTTTTCCAAAATACGTACTAGGTATTTTAAAGTATTTTAAAGGGCTATTTTTATTTTAACCATACAGTCTGTATGGTCTATGTACCTGGGCAGTTCTAACTGTACTGTGAATGAGGAAATATAGTTAAATATAGAGGAACCATGTAATATGGTAATTTACCATGGCACACCACAGACACAAATATGTTTTTCAGGCAAAATTGAGATCACTGCTTTAAAACACACACACACACACACACACACACACACACACACACACACACACACACACACACACACATTCAAACACACAAAACAATAGAACATTATGTAAGCTGCTCAGAGTCTGCACCACAAACAGCTCCTGTAGTGATAATTACTGATAAGTAGCTTTGGGTTGGTGCCAGTCAAAAACAATAAAAAAATCTGCTCCTCAAATAATGTGTTAATTGTTCTTTAAATGAAGGGTATGGCTCACCTTCACCCTAGACTAGGGGAGATCAGTGATCCCACTCTTTCCTAATTGCTTTCATCCATCCAACCACTGCTAAGAGTGAATGGTGCCTCTGATGCTTCTTATCATTATGGATGCAGCAAGTCGCTGGCCAAAGTGCTCTCTGTGGCCATTATTATTCAATAGGGCATCTCACAGCTAAATTGACAGGCTAATTGACTTTCAGTCTTGTTCAGATACACATTCCTATTGGTTAAAGGCACACTAAAATAGCGTGGATTTTTTTCCAGATAAGATTATGTTTTTGTTATTAAAAAACGAAAATTTTTGACTGAGGGAAAAAATATCTTGTCTCAATGGATTCCAGACAAAATTTCCTCTCACTGAAGAACTGTTGGTGACACTGTTGATGTTGGTGTGTGACCTGTTTTCGGTGATATGTTTGATGTTAGTGTGTGATCTGTTTGTTGTTGGTTTGTGATCTGTTGTTGGGGACATGGTATTCATGTTGGTGTGTGATCTGTTGTTGGTAATATGGTGCTGGTTGTGGTGATCTGTTGTTGGTGATATGGTGCTGGTTTTGGTGATCTGTTGTTGGTGATATGGTGCTGGTTGTGGTGATCTGATGTTGGTGATATGGTGCTGGTTTTGGTGATCTGTTGTTAGTGATATGGTGCTGGTTGTGGTGATCTATTGTTGGTGATATGGTGCTGGTTTTGGTGATCTGTTGTTGGTGATATGGTGCTGGTTTTGATGATCTGTTGTTGGTGATATGGTGCTGGTTGTGGTTATCTGTTGTTGGTGATATGGTGCTGGTTTTGGTGATCTGTTGTTAGTGATATGGTGCTGGTTTTGGTGATCTGTTGTTGGTGATATGGTGCTGGTTTTGGTGATCTGTTGCTGGTTTTGGTGATCTGTTGTTGGTGACATGGTATTTGTGTTGGAGTGTGATATGATGTTGGTTATATGGTATTTATATTGATGTGTGATCTGTTGTTGCTGATATGGTGCTGGTTTTGGTGACCTGTTGTTGATGTTCCAGTCTCTGGCTCTCCAGGGCCTGGGTGAGCTTGGTGACATCCCTGAGTGCCGTCTGCAGGGCCTCACTGGGAGTTGAGCTCTGTAGCAGAATCTGACTCTGCCTGTTCAGCTTCTTCTGCTCAACCAGCATCTTCATGGGAGGAGGTTTGACACAAAGGGGCTGTTGATATCTAACAGCACTGTGTTTATACAATACTGCATGTGTAAACCATTATACTTAAAGGGGCAAAAAGTAAAATCCAGCCTTTTATCAGTATAATAAGCATACCTGCAGTCTTAGTGTAATAAACACATCTTTGAGTTCTGGTATGACAATAAAAGCAACTGAGCATGTATACTGGCAAGCCTATTCAAATTGTGCCTTACTGTAAGAGGCCATATATAAATGTTTCATTATGCAGCATGGAGGGGTGGTCATTCAATTAGTTATATATGGGCATAGAAATGTTCTCTGATGATAACACATAATGAACAGAGTGTTCTTGAATAATGATTAGATTGCAAGAAGAAAGAGAACAAATCTGCAGACCATATAGAACATACAGAAGTAAATTCAGGCCTTTGAGCTAGCCATGACAGCCGCCATCTTAGGTTGTTACGAAAAGGCCTGTGTATTTATAAACTGATACGATTACCATTCCTGCAACATTATAATATGGACAATTAATGAAATCTTTGAGAATAACATACATGTAAATAACCAATTTGGGCACATTAATCAATTTGCTTAATCAGAGGTAGAATTTTCTTTCAGCCAAATAATGTCGCAACAAATCCTGGTTGGGTCAAACTGACAGTGCCGGTTGGTGTCACTGAGGGCTGTTCAAATTGTCTCAGCACTGTCTGGGGTGGATGTGTGGGATTTTGGATAGGGCTGCCTTGGCTTGTCACACACTAACATCTCCTATGGTAGATTGGAAACCTGAAAAAGCTTCAAAAGCTTCTTCTGGTGCTTGTTGAGGTCATACAGTCACATGAAACTTAAAATAATCATGCTACACAGCATCAAACTCTCAACATATAAAACAGTATAATAGTATAAGAGTATAATACTGGACAATGGTGTTTTATATTACAATTCAAATGGATGATTAATTTCCAGATTCACACAGCAATCTTGACTGATCTTAGGGCAATAGTCTGATTCCATTGTTTACTTGTTTAAAGCCGTGGTACATCGTATTAGTGTCTAACCAAAGAATCAGTTGAATCTGAATCAGGTGTATGCAAAATGCAACACACAAATCAATTCAGAGGAAACGTGGAGCCGAGAAATACCAATCCAAAGCCACCAAGCCTGTCAGGGGTGTTTAATGAGAGCTCACCTCTTTTGCAAAGTTTTCTGCTTCTGCCCTCAGGTCTCTCTCCAGATCCAGGTTCTCCTGCAGGGCCTCATACTCCTCCACGGCAAACAGAGACACTGAATGCAGAACAGATCTAATCAGAACTTGTTAAATAATTCATCTGCAAAAATACTTTTGAAAGTCAGTTTGGAAACTGATATTACCTGTAATACTAAGTGAAAACTGTGGAAAATAATACAGTCTGAAATTTGCAGGCAGTATGAAAGGTTATGGAAAACCTTGAAACTCAATGCTTTTTGTTCATTTTCTTTACTTAGTATGTCTCCACTCAATAAGGATCACCCAACACTCACAGCACAGTGAGGGGATTCAGGTTTCACTTGACACTCCTTCTGTCAAAAGTAATCCCACTCAAGGTTGATTCGAACAAAAAGCCAAAGAGAGTAGGGAGTCTTAATTGCATTACAGATAGGTGGCCTAGTCTTTTTGGACAAGCCATGGCGTTAGAAGTGAAAATACTGTAGTGAAGAACACACTCTGACCTCTGTTGTATTTCGCCAACAGCTTCTTTTGCTGGACTGTCTCGGCAATCAAAAGAGTATTATCATGTTTTTCTTTCAGCAACTATTGTGAATATAATAGGAATATAAAAGACAGAGAGAGAGTTAATTAGATTGAGCTGTTATTTGCATTGTCAAATAATTTAATTCCAACCCTAGTTTAGGAACACTGTGGATGGAAACAATTCTAGGTCTCTATTTATTCAACTATATTAGAAAACAATAAGATTATTTAGACATCCCTATGCATTTTAACCAAAAGGATCAACCCCTGTTTGTCACAGATGTTTATTTAAAAATACTGCAACAGTCTTTTTAAACTATCCCAATATATTTATACTTACTTCTTTTCTGATGTTCCTTAGTTCCTCACTTGTTGACTCAAGATCAAGGGCGGCTTGTGTTTTCTCCTCCTGACTTAACTTTAATTTATTCCTCAGTTCTGGCAATGAAACATCAAAAAATATTAGTGTCTTTTAATCAGTGATCAGTCATGTGGTATGTACTAGAGAGTGAGGAGATCGGGGCCTAGGCTAGCAGTCAAGTAAACTAACAACAAAAGAGAAGAGATCCAACAGTTAAGTTATGCAATTGACGTTACCCACAGTGACTTACAGTAGTGAATGCACACATTTTAATACTGGCCCCCAAAACATTTTAATACTGGCCCAAAAAACTGAAAAACCTAGCATGGCAAGAACAATGCTGTACCTGCAAATACATACACAGGACTAACATGTCAGTGTATGTTCCCGTGTTTTGTTACAAAATATCACACAAGGTGGTGTGTTGTTGCGTTTGTTAAGTGAAGTGTGTAGTAGCCTTAAGATATCCATTTTTTTGCTCAATATCAATGCATAATAGCTGCTGTGGATATATGTAAGAATAGGGGGACAAGACCTGTGATGGTACTCAGACACAGAGCTGAGAAGCAATCCGTTTCTCCATGGACCAGATTACTCTCCTCGTCTTCATCCTCGAGGCTGATCTCAGCAATGGTCTCTGGCCCTAGGTGAGCCAGGTACAACATACTCTTCCTCTTCAAAGACCTGTTCTGCCGGTTCAACTGCAAATAGAAAGAGGAGAGAAACGGATGACCTTATGACCTGCTAAGCTATTTCAGTTCTTTCACATAGATAAGAGGCAAGTACTTTTGATCAAATGTATCTGGCCTCCCTCCTATCTCTGGTGGTGTGTCAATACCATGCAATTATTTTATAATACTACTGCTCAAAACCACATTAAATATGCTTGAACACAGGTTAAACCTCAGTCAGTAGCAGCTTAAGTGCAGCCTGCAAAGATTTGGAACACAAACACTAATTTAATAGGAGCTCTACTGGGATGTGTCCTTGTAGCACATTGCAAGTTTCCATGAGCAAAGCAAATCACTCAAGACAAAATGCACACCTTTTAGAGCACAAAGTAAACTTTTAGCAAAAAAGTAAGAACATTTCATATGAAATAGATGGAAAGCAAAGCAGATAATAGGCAACGTGGCAGAAAATATGGCAGATTCAAAGTTGATCCCATTTCCTCATCCATCATACATTCAATCACACTGTACGCATAAGTGGCATCGTGGAAAGACGCACAAGCAATAATCAGGTGTAGAAATAACTGCCATGTCATTAAAATGAGCCAGGGGAAAGGCCTGATGACAATGTTTCTTTTAGACATAATCACAGTACTTTAAGAGAAGCATCTATTTATATCCCCCATTCCTATCACACTTAGGACCCTGTATCTCTTTTCTGTTTAAATTCCATGCAATTTGATCAGTTCTGCCTGAGCCATCCATACTGAACTGCCAGCACCAAACTTCACATTCTGAAAGTTTTATTATCAAAACGGCCATGTGTCAGTTATGGACATTACGACTAAGTAAAGACTAATAAAGCCTAAGTCAAGAAAATTAATGCAAATTATTCACATTTCTTGATGTCATTTCAGATGAAATGTGTGGGGGGAGAAAGAAAGCAGAGCAATAAAAAGAGACATTTAGACATCCCAGTCTGGGCAGATTGCAGCAATTCCATTTTCTGATGATGCCCTTCAAAGTGCATCTTTAAAAAAGGCAATCAACAATACATAACACAGAATCACAGTCTTTGATAACAATCTACTATTGATGAGAGCGAATGTATGAAATTACATACTCAGAAAAATCAGGCTGGCTATCCACTATGCTTCAGAGGTCACCATATTAAAGTGAGGGTCCACTCATCTTTGATGAAACATCCACAGAAAAGTTACTCTGATTTGACTGGTGCCACATAACAGCCACCTACTATTATTGCTTTTTAATTTGAACTGCCGGTGAGTTTAACATTTTGACTAAACATGTATTTTCATTGTTTGACCTTTGATGTGTTGGCAGGCAAAATTAGCAGTCAAGTCAATTTCAATGTATTTTTTCATAAACCCTACCAATATGTATTCACCTTTAATGTAAATATATATAAGTGAGATATTAGTGCTGTCATACTCACAATAATACTTCAGGTTCTAAACTTTTATCCATTTTCTATTATACACGTTGTGGTCTTTTTATCCCAAACTATACTAATTTATGTCTTTATGCATATTTTTTTAAATTATATTATCCAATTAATAGGTTCACTACTTCACACAAGCCATTTCTACAGTATGGTTTGCATCCTAGGGAAATGGGCAGTACGGTCATAAATCTGGTTGAATTGGTGGAAGGACACGGGCGCAGAGACGGTATGGAGGTAGTGATCCATATGTTTAATGAAAAGGAACAAAAGAAACAAACTTACAACTCAGCGCAGACACAATGACTGGGTGAAATGGCCTACGGCTAGCAACCAAAATAAAACCCACACAACTGTGTGCAAACATTCAACATAAATAGGTTCCCCAATTGGAGGCAATAACGAACACCTGCCTCCAATTGGGGAGACCAAAACACATAGAGGTGGCTAAAGTCACCTATTTTGGCCATGTCCTGACTATGGCCCCAGCCAGCGCAAAGATGGCTAGGGGCATAGCCAGGACATGACAAGTACTGTCCACTAAGCTTTAGCATACAACTGAATTCTCATCCAAATGACCCCAGTAATGTGCAAAACTATACAGGGAGGTGCCTAATGAGAATCTATCCCAGAGCTAGCACACCTGATCCAATTTTCAGACCCTTGATCAATGAAACATGTGAGCTAGGTCGGAGCTACAAAATTGGGAATATCTGGAGGTCCCCAAGGAAAGGTTTAAGAGACTGCTCTAGTCCCTTCATAAAGGTAATGCGCATGACAAAAAACATTGATATAAATCACGTTTTTTTTCTTAGACAACAGCAGAAAATTTGAGGTGGTTGTCTTCAACAACATTTCATTTGTTATAATTTTTTTTTTTTGTCCATGCCTTAGACTAGACACGTATGCCCCTGCATGAACTACAGACACAGCATTCAAGGTTTTGCGGTTCTAGTCCCATCTTTTCAAAATTCATCTTACAACGTTCCAGTAAAGCCCATTTATCAAAGGAAGCAAAGAGGTGTTTTCATTTTTCTCTTGCATTGTTTTCACCAAAAAGAGAGGAGAACAAAGACCTCTCTGCAAGGCTGGTCTGACCCATATTGAAGCTTTTCTGTTACAATGTTGTTCCGTCCGTGGTTGTTCAATGCAGCATTTCTTCGCTCCCCTTTTTCAATTTAAGAAGTGCTTTTATTCATCTGCTAGACCTTCTCTTGTACTTTTATTTCTGTATTCCTATGTGATAAGCCAATTCATTCAAAACACAAAATCATGTGATTTGTGGTCTATGTGTAGGAAGGCAGACACAACCTCAAGCACACAAACACAATCCCACAGAGGAGTAAATCTACCATACATTGTACAAGCATAAAATGAAGCATTATTCAAATATAACGCAAAATGACATACACTACTGTTGAAAAGATTTGGGTCACTTAGAAATGTCCTTATCTAAGTGAATTCTTATGTCCATTAAAATAACATCACATTGATCAGAAGAACAGTGTAGACATGTGTGATTGTTAGCACAGCTGAGAACGGTCATGCTGATTAAAGAAGCAATGACACGTGCCTTATTTATACTAGTTGACTATCTGGAGCATCAGCAAATGTGGGTTCGATTACAGACTCAAAACAGCCAGGAACAAATAACTTTAATCTGAACACAGAGTTGGTGAATGGATGACTGAAAATGTGGTTCCCACAGTGAAGCATGAAATGGGAGGTGTGAAGGTGCCGGGGTGCTTTGCTGGTGACACTGTCTGTGATTGATTTTGAATTCAAGGCACATTCATCCAGCGTGGCTACCATAACCTTCTGCATCGATACCCAATCTCATCTGGTTGGTGCTCTCATTTGTTTATCAACAAAACAACAACCAAAAACCCACATCAGCCAGAGTAACGCAGATTTGACCAAGATATTGAGTGCTGCATCAGAGGACCTGGCCTCCACATTCACAAAACCTCTACTAAAATAAGATGGAGTGGGATGAGTTGCACCGCACAAGGGAAAAAAATAGCTAATAACTACATCAGTCAGTATATATAGGAACGTCTTCAAGTGCGTTGGAAAAGCATTCCAGGTAACTACCTTCTTGACAATGTTTTTGTTTTCTACATGATTCCTTATGTTTATTTCACAGTTTCCTGGTCGTCACAATTATTATATTATTTGATCAAATAAAACAGATCCCGTTAAATTAGCATTTGTGTCTAAACCTTTGACTGGCTCGTACATACACATGTTATACTAAAAATATTAACTTGTAATGAGCCTAGCTGCACATGGCCCTCTATGCTTGGCTGGGACTGGACAGTGATGAGAAGGAGTGTCCGTTTTGTGCACTGCTGGCTGAAATGCCAGGTGGACACAGAGGGCTTCTGTCCACAAACCTGGATGGGTAATGAGGAGAGTGATAAGTCCAGCTTCAGCGGGCTGACAAATCCCTGCTGTTTGTCTACTCACGTCTGCCCAGTCTGATTCAGACATAGACATTTGGCAAGCATTTCCCAAAATAACAGTGCAATAGAAAGATTGCAAGACCATTTTATACACATAAAGTAGTTAGGTTGCCATTCAGTTAGTGACACATTGTCATGTCAGTATTTGAACGTTTTTGTAATAAAATACGTAAATGTTCCCTATATTTCTGAGCTTCCCCCAAACTGTCTTGATTCGTATTAAAAATCAGTGCCTGATGACATTGTGCACATAATACTTGCTTGCATACATTTTCTTCAATGTCCTTCCATCCCATTTTGAACTTTCTGATGGCTTTGTAACAAAAACTGTGTTAAACTGCAAATGTTTCTGACCTTTACAGAGACCCACCTTGGAGGCCAATGCTTCCACACTCAGTCGGCAAGTCCTCTCGATGTCCAGGCTCTCCTGAATGCTGTTAACCTCTTCAATGACCATGTGGGACACTGTATCAAAGGGAGACAAACAGCATTATTGAACACCTACAGCCAGATTAAACATTGCACATTTTTGCTTTCCTTAATAAGCAACTGTTTGAATTAGGGCCTATAGTTAGTATTACATATTTGTTATCAGCCAATCGCATGGTAAAAGTACACAACAGACGTACCCAAGCTTTGCATATAATTCTATAGAGTAGACAACCAAAACATTCACCTCAATGTAGCGGCCGTGAACATGAATACTAAATGTTTAACAACACCCATTGACTGACACTACACAAGAAAAGGCTTTTGTGAAATAAATTGTCTCTTTATGTTTCGATCTTGAATATAATACAGAATATTTTACATGTCTCTGGAAATGTTCAGTGGGTTTACAATTAACTTAGAATCCCAAGGTTAGAGGTAGGGCATTGTGCGGCCTATACAATACAAGCATAAACTCACTATGGATCACAGATTTTTGCTTACATATATAGATAATGTACATACTCAAGGTCACATCACTTCAAGTATGTTTGTGTTTTCCTTTGTGCCAGATCTTTGTCCTGAAACATATGCTCTCTTTTCTAATCATAGGAATATGAAAAAGTATGAAGAAGCAAATTAGGTATTATCAATACTAATTTCTGGGGGGAAAAGCACATCAGTAAAACTATAAAAACACATTTAAGACTATTTAAGACCGGAATAGGAAGGTCAAAGGAAACAATACAGTAGGGGGTCTTTATTAAAATGTAAATGATGTAATTGTGTGTTCATAGACATCAAAATGCAAGTAGATCCATAACAGATACCATTACCAGAATGGTTAGTTAGTGTTTCTCAACAGAGCCAAAATGGATGATATCACCAGAGTGGTTAGTTAGTGCCTGTTGATAGAGCTGTAATGAATGGAATAACCTGACGGGTAAGTTAATGCTTGTTGATAGAACCATAATTGATCTATCAACACAGTGGTAGCTGCCTATTGACTGAACCCTAATGGATGGTTTCACTGCAGTAACTGGTTAATGTTTTTATACAAAATGTTGATGGAAATTATACTTAAGTTTGTACCTAAAATGAAATGTTTATCTTATTTTGGTACCATTTTCTAGCCCCTGATGTTAGACTTTATAAACTGTTAAATAGAACATCACACTTTAGCTAAAGATGTGAAAAAGGTTGAAGATTTGATAGAAATGGAAACGTTTAAAGACGAACTAATGCTCTAAACATTAACATAATTTGTAGGCATAATCATAAACCTGAATGAAAGGGAACAGGCTTACTTCCACTTAAGTAATTAAACATTGTGGTCAAAGGAAGAAAATAGGAATTAACGCCGTTAGCACATACTGTTCACTTCCCAATGACACCTAATTAAAACTTGATGAACGTCTGTACCGGCAATATCAAAGTTCCTCCAGCACACTCTCCTAGTCAGTCATTCAATAGCACTTAGCTGCCAGTTTCATCCTAGCCTGTCTTTCGCTTCACTCTTTTACAGACTCCATAATGCCCAATACATTCAACAGCAGCAAAAAAAAAAGCCTTGAACTAAATGACACGTTAATTCTAATTACCGGTAGGCATGGTAAATAAACAGGCCTAGAAGTGGAAAATGTACAAGTGCGGGGCAACAGGGGTTCTGACACGTCAGAACTGGCAGTCTTAATTGTAATTTTCGGCCTCCCCATCATCGCTCCATCTTTTTCTCCCCTCTTTTCCTTCCTCTCAGGGAAGACAGTGATTACCCCTGTGCCGACGTGCCGCATAATGGTATCAGCGTGCAGACAGAGCAGTGAATTAAATTGTATCTGCAGCCGTGCTGAAGCCTTGATGAGGGGGCAGATGCCTTTGTGGTGTTATCATTATAACACAATGTCTCATGTTGTCATCAACCTTGCCATCGCCAATTGAAAAGACGTGATTGTGTGTTGGGGGCTTTTTTTCTCTCCCTCTTCGTCCTGTCGTTTCGTTGTGAATAGGAGCAATTTTCTAAGAGCTATGAAATCACGTAATAGGTCCTAATATGCAGCTGCTTGGCATAGCAAGGCAGCCTCTATTAAAGTGGAAGTCAAACACAATATGTGTTTTTTTGGCTGGAGAAACACTGGATGTATGAGCAGAGGCCACATGTATTCAGATAAAAAAATCCATTGAATACCATTATTACAAAGAACAACTATGTCAACCCTCTCTGACATTTTCATACTTTCTAAAATTCCAGCGATCAAATCACTGGCTTGAGTGGTTTGTGTGATGCATTTCGTTTTTTTTAATAAAAACTGTCTCTGTAAAATATCACAGAAAAGCATTGTATTTCAAGCACATTTGTATGCATGTAAGGAAACTGTCAAAATCGAGGTGGCTGAGACGATGCTGTAGGTGTCATTTTGCATTTCATAGAAATGTACAAAATAAAATCGTATTACAGTGTGTCTCTCATGTAACAATAGGTTAACAAATTTTGCATTGACATAAGGGGTGGCAATGGAGAAAATAGAACTATTTTTCCACCTAAAGGATGTGCCTTTAAACCAAGGTTACTATCAAACAAACAATTCATTGTGAGTCTTGGGTCCAAAAGTCACAGCAGCCAAGATAGCAAAGTTAATAGTTGGCATAAAGTACACTCATAGAAAATCAGTACACATATACACTGATGAGCCAAAACATGAGGACCACCGGCTGAATATGTTGTTGGTCCTGCTCATGCCGCCAAAACAGCATCGACCTGCCGAGGCATGAACTCTATAACATCCCTGAAGGTGTCCTGTGGAACCTGGCACCAAGACATTAGCAACAGATCCTTCAAGCTGTGTATGGTACGAGGTGGATTGGACTTGTCGGTCCAGCACATCCCACAGATGCTCGGATTGAGAATAGTATTGAGATCTGGGGAATTCGGAGACCAAGGCATCAACTAGAACTCTTAATCATGTTCCTCAAACCATTCCTGAACAATGTGTGCAGTGTGGCACGGCACATTATCCTGCTGAAAGAGGCTGCTGCCATCAGGGAACACCGTTGTCATGAAGGGGTGTACATGGTCTGCAATGATGTTCAAGTAGTTGGTATGTGACAAATTGAAGTCCACATGAATGCCTGGACCCGGGGTTTCCCAGCAGAACATTGCCCAGAGCATCACACTCCCTCCAATGGCTTGTCAACTTCCCACAGTGCATCCTGGTGCCATCACTTCCCCGGGTAAACGGCGCACACAGACACGGCCGTCCACATGATGTCAAAGAAAACGAGACTCATCGGACCAGGCGACCTTGTTTGACTGATCCAAGGTCCAGTTCTGACACTCGCGCGCCCACTGTAGGCGCTTTGGGTGGTGGACAGGGGTCATCATGGGAACTCTGACCGGTCTGCAGCTACACAGCCTTGTACACAGCAGGGTGTGATGCACTTTGTGTTGTGTCATTCCTCCTGTAACCAACATTTTCTGTGACTTGTGCCACAGTAGACCTTTTGTCGGTTCAGACCAGACACAATAGTCTTTACTGCCATTGCACAACAATGAGCTTTGGTCACCCAACAACTTGTCGCCGGTTCGTGGTTGGTCCCTCCACTGACCCCTCTCGGTAGGTACTCACTACTCCTGCCCGAGAGCACCCCACAAACCTTGCCAGAGCTCTGACCCAGTAGTCTGGTCATGACACTTGTCAAGGTCGCTCAGGTCTTTACTTTTGCTCATTTCTCCTGCATCCAACACGCTGACTACAATAACTGATTATTTGCTTACGCATCAATGTAAAAATATCAGATGAAAATCAGATAAAAATGTGCAAGTTAAATTTGACTAAAAGTTTTTTGAAATACAGACAACTCACCTTTTTGAAACTCTTCAAGCTTTTTGACTGCTTCGTCTCTCTCTGTCTGCATTTGTTGACACTGATGTAACCAAATCACAAAAAAGAACAAAACACTAATATCTCTTTTTCATGGACATGTCAATATGAAACTATATGATAATTTAGTACATACAAATTTATTTTAGTGAATCCAAAGTACAGTACAATACCAGTGGGTCTAGGACAGTTGATATTTTATTGGCCGTGTTAATGAACCACAATCCCGATATTTTTTGGGGGAAATGGCACAGGATAAATGTTGCCCGTGTGTCAATCTGTCTGACATTTATAAGCCCTGCCACAGTTGCAGGAAGAATAACTCATTCTCTCTCTCTTTCTCATTCTCACTCAGACACACACACATTCGTATCACTGTACTTGTGAGGAACTTCTATTTATTATCATTTTAAAAAGATTTTCCCTCTACAACCCCTAACCCCAATCCTAACCTTAACCTCAATAACCTAACCTTTATTCCTAAACTGAACATAGCCCGAATGCCCAACCCAAACCTAACCTGTAATGCATTAACCTAGATTTTTGTGGGGACTTCTGGTCCACACAATTACGGTACAGTAAAACTATACAGTAAAATTACACACATCTCCCCAACACCTCTTGCCTGGATGCCCTTACAAATCCACAGAACAGTTATACAAATACTTATACAACACTGACCTCCATGGCAGCTCGCTCATGCTTCTTCTGAAGACCCTCATACTCGTGAACAGCTGTAGGGACCAAAGGATTCCAGTCAGTCATCTCAAACTGTACATCATCACATGAGAGGAAACATCCACTCATATTTGGTCTACTAATACAGAACCACCATGTGGAAACATGGGTGATTACGGCTCATACTCTAAGGAGATCATGACTATTTTTCAAACCCACCTTTAAAAGCACTGCTATTTAATATTTGAGTTAGAGCAGATCTTAAGGAACTGAAAGTGTGACCTTCCATGGCTTCCTGTTTCACTGGAATGTCCAATCATGTGTCATCTATTTCCATGCAGTAAATAAAATTACTCCCAAATGAAGAGACAAATGGTTGTTGACCTTTATAAATCTGGTACAAATGGGTACAAATATCTAATGCTCAAAATATAGCATTTTCCCTACTAATGCAATTATTAGAGTGTATAACAACAAATGTGTCCACAGTATGTTCATAAATCGCTTGAAGTAATTGTTGGACAGTTTCTTTAAGCAAGCAAGCAAGCAACTCTCTCACTTAGAGAGAGCAGGGTAGAGCTAACGCAAGAGCAGAGTCATCTGGTTACATTTCTCTTACCACACTGATGAGATTTCATCAAAATTTGTCAAATAACAATTATCAACATGAAAAACAAATATTATCGGTGAACCACTGGCTGAACACTAGACAAATGTAATAGAAACATGGATCCACCCTTACCAGCTTGGGTCTGGTAAGATTTAGAAATAGCTTTTTGTAGAGGGAGGGATATGGTAAAGTTTTTGTGCCATTTGGGACAAAATGGGACTACATATTTATTATTTTCTTGGTTTAATTTAAAAATGTTTTAAGAACTCAATGCGGCCTGGAATTTGGATCCCGTTTAGGGTATACCGACCATGCCCAGAGAATCATGGTCAGGGTATACCGAACGTGCCCCGGGGATCCTGGTCAGGGTATACCGACTGTGCCCGAGAATCCTGGTCAGGGTATACCAACAGTGCCCTGAGGACCGACAGATAGTGGCTCAAATATACCTTTTTTCAATCCATAATCTGTTAGTTCTACATTAAAAGACTGCAGGGATGACACATTCATAGACAGAAAATGGCCATCCATTTTCAGGAACAAAATGTACAGAGAAGTTGAACAAAACGTTAGCCAATAGAGAAGACATGGCACAAACCACTGACTTAGATTCACGCATTCTCATTGGGGTTCTGTTCTTACCTTGCCAGTCTTGGCATGCCATTAGTATGGATGTGAGTCACAGCAGTCATATTTTAATTTGAAAAGCAGGTCAAGTACTACTGCATTTCGTCCAACGTGCAATATTCAGGTCCACGTTCTTGGTTATTCATTCAATGTACAAAATGGAGGAAAATTCCTACTTTGTGTTGGGCGCAGTGCATGTAAAATTTCCCCACACTCATCAAATTCAAGCACTCTGTTACACTGCTCCACAGGAGAGTGGAATCGCAAGGCCCCTTGTGGTTGAAATCTTGAATGCAAAACATTCAAGCAGGCAGCGTACTTTGACATTTTTTAACGGTTCATATTGGAGGAGCTAGGGTCATTCAACAAAAAAGACGTTATACCATCCTAGCTTCTTATTAGGCTAACGAATTGCAGACGTTAAAGAAACAAGTTGAGCAAAATGTTACCAAACAGAAAATGTTAATTATGTGAAACAATAAATTTCTCATCTTGAATGAAATCTCCCATAATAAAAGCAGAGAGACTCTCAATGCACTACAGCATGTGCACTTGTCCAACCAAAGGTGGAACGAGAGTGTGTGAAAAGGACAAGGACAAGATGTTTTAATTAAATTTGAAGTTTTATGTATAAACCCTATTGATAACCAGGTATAATAAACAGCAGTATTTCAATTCATGCTCTTGACTTTACCATGTGACCCCATATTGATGTGATGCTGAATGTTATTCATTTCAATGGAAACAGTACACATCAGAGCAGGATTACAAGAACCCCTAGAATTGAAGTCTCCCTTGTGAAATTGACACTTCATACTTTTTTTAAGGGCTGGACTCCGTAACAGAACAGAAAGTCACTAGTCTAGATCCATCTTGACTTGCTACATACTCACAGGAAATAATTACTTAGAAACTTGTTTTATTTTCTTGTTTAACTACATATTTTGCCTGTCATATCTGCAATATCACAATACACATGCAAATGGAACAAGAATGCTAAAAATTTAAAGGTTGGTCTCAGGGAAAATAGAAGTACTCATGGACAAATTCCTTATTTATTTTACGTTTGGGTACAGACAGGCAGCTAGGGGCAGTTCAAAGTTCATTTCGAGAAAAAAGGGTGGCTGTTTGAAACAGCATTTTGTTTTGGGATGGTGGAAGGGTAACTTTTTTTCTAAACTTAACTCTAAACCTAATCGATACTGTTATACCTAATAATCAGATAAATCATAAAATGTATTTGTAGCATAACGATTTGCACTGCGGGTGCAATGGGAAGCTCGTCAGGCTCGACTGGGCCCTGGGCCTCTGGCATACCCCCTCCCATCATCTCTGCAGGGCCTGCATAATGTCCCTCTGTGTCTCCAGTGGCACAGCCGGCAAGCAGGGCCTATTGACAGTCACGGACCGGACTATGGGCGGCTCCACTGGAGCAGCCAGGGCTCTGAAAACGGCCTTGAATTAACACCGGCAATTTGAAACATACCAAGCTGGATTGTGGGCGAGAATCGTGGGAAAAGCGAGCGACTTGCATACTGCACAAAAAATGTATACAGTTCCGAGACAATTCTCTTCGCACTTGCTACATACCGGGGAGGATCTAGCCTATCGAAAATGTGGCACACGCTACCTTGCAAGGTGGCCTTTTGAGCTATGAATTTCTGCAAGTTTACACAACAAAATCTAGCGGCTCGTGTCTTCTTTATCTCGCGAAATAGTAATGTACACAAACCCTAAATATTATGTATTCACAGGAGACCAGGTTGAAATTTCAGTAGACTAATTGATTATGAGGCATAATCCGACGTTCAACTCTAGTTTCTGGGCCCTTAAACGTACAATTACATTGACATATTTTATATTGTTTAATCTAATATTTAATCTAAGTAGGCTGTTCCTCAGCAAAGGCAAATTAAAAAAAATATATAATAAACCACTGAAAATCTGAACATATTCATTAGCCTACATAATCTCTCCTTTCCTTCAAGGTAAAAATAGCTCTTAATGGGAGTAATTGAACGTACATACAACAGAGTCCATGGTCTACATACAATTCAAATCAAAATACATGTTTTTCATGACTTCAGCAAGCAAAAAGAATCGACCACGTAACCATGTTTAACGTCAACCGTACGGCCTACGTGAAAACAGACAGCTGGAGGGATATCTAATTTCCACTGTGTAATTTGAATTTTTCAAACAGAAACCTATGCAGCCTTCTCTATAACGTTGCCATGATATTAAATCTTACCTTGATTGGACAGTTCTGTAATGAGCTTCATTTGATTTTGTTCGTCCGGAGCTGCCATTGGGAAAATTGATAATTGTAGTATGCAAGCACAGGCTACACATTAGTGTGCAACAGGAAATTACAGGCAACTTTGACACGCCTGTTTGTGCACAGCACTCACCTTTGGCCACCGGGCCCAGTCTGATTTATACAGAGTGCGAGTTTTTCCTCTGTTGTTGACCTGGACTAAAACGGCAATTAAGCAGCACAGGCATTAAATACATATAACTCTTATTTGAGTTCAGTTTTTAATAACTTTGTTGCTGACAGGGCTTTAGCTTCACTGTAGTCTCCAACTGCCGCCAACAAATAACATTGACAGGTCCCGCCTATCCTTCTTTGGAAACATGAACAACTCGGAATATTCGAGTTGTGTTAACGTCAAACAACTGTCTAGACTATATTTGGTGTGAGGTGTTAAGTTGACTTCCTGCGGTCTGGAATTTAAATAGGGACTCCGTTTTTACTATTGCATGAATGACAACCGATGCATTACAAAGCGTACAGACACAAACTGCACAACACAATTGAAGACATGGTTTGTTGACTAAATCCCCACACATTGCAAACCCATAGGAAAGCCTCACGTGCCTAATGATGTTCATCTTAATGTGAATAAAATTGAGAATCGATACAACTCAAATCTTGTCCACAGTTTGGAAGCAATAACAGATGTAATTACAGAGGTGGAAAGATTACTGAAATATAACCACGTAAATGTAGCTCATTGAAATGGCAGTCAAGAGCAGTTACTATACTTTTAAAACAGCTATTTTCGCTCTAGATAAGTAAATTTTTTCCATACACTTTTTCTATATTCTATAAGCATTACGTCCGTTAATAAAAATGAATAATTACTTAGATCTCATGTATGGATTACAAAGAGTTATATAACTTTAGTATTAATGTTATTTATGCACAAGGACCAGGTCTGAATATATTATAGTTTTAACAATTTATTTAACAATCAATTTAATAGATTTGATTTCTGCAACAACAACAAAAATAGAATTAGTAATTAAACAGGGGAATAGTAAGTAGTATTTTCCTTATAACAGCCAACGACACATATTGTATACAGCAATAACATAATATAAACATCCTAATCTTTTAATAGTAATTACATCAAGCAACAGGGGCCAACAAAACATCTACACAAAGGTCAATATATATAATAAAAATACATTTCAAGTGGCCCAATAGTTAGTCCAATAGTAACCCTTACCTCAAGCCTATAACAGTTAAACAACGTGCAAACTACCAATGATTTTTTGTCCCATGAATCAAAACATGTTACAGACATCCGAGGCATTTAATGAAGTCAGAAAATTTTGATCTTGTTCATTTCACCCAATTTGAAATATAGAAGTTCTATCTCAAGGGTGACTCATAAAGTAACACTGAACACATCAGACCACTGAAATGTAAAATGGAACACACAACAATTCCCTTTGAGATGTAATGTAGAGGAAGCTTTGATATATTTGCAAGGTGTATTGCAATCTACGTTGGGAAATCAACATTACATGGACCAAACCCAGAAGTATAACCAGAATAAATAACCTCATTGAATAATGAGCCTGTTATGTTATGTTATGTTTACATCTCAGAATAGACACAATCACAGACACTGTTTGTACACGTTTAAGGACAGAGGTACAGTACAATCCATCTATGGGGGGGAGCTGGGATTATTGCTCTTTTCTCTCGGTGGACGGAGGACAGCGACAATGACAAAGACAATACTGGTCTCAGGAGTGGAGATGAGTTGAGGGTGGAGACTGAGCAGCTCAAGGCGCTCAGTGACGAGCGGCAGATTCCCTGGGGTAAAACTCAGCCAGGGTGCTCTGGGGAATCCTCTTCAGCATCTCTTTGGGGAAGATTCGAAGCAGCTGCCAGCCAATGTCAAGGGTCTCGTACACAGTCCTGTTGTCATAGGGGCCTGGTGGGGGAGGGGACAGGGTTTAAGACAGGAGTATTCCAACTCTTACCCTACGAGATCCAGAGCCTAACGGTTTTCTGATCTACCTCATCAGCGCCTTTCTCGTGTCCTAGGTCTAAGTCACTGATTGGAGGGTTACAATGAAAAAATGGGATGGAACTGGCTTTGTGGGCCAGAGTTGAATTCCGTTGGAATATATTCCTTATGACCATTTATAAGCCATAACAATTCACTTTTCATAACACTTGGGTGGGTATCATGAACAACACTGCTCAATGCCAGGTCAGGGACCTAACATCTGAAAACACAAACAACAAACAACTCTGTATGAAAACTACAATTGAGGATTTTTGGATAGATAAGTCCATAACCACATTGTGTCACAACAGGATTACATGCAGACGATCCTGGTGATGCAAAGCCCAGTGGAATCCCTGCTCTGCAATCTCATTTTATGAAGGACAAGGTAACTCAAAGGCAGACACTAGTTCTTAGCCCCATTTGTCTATGTTTCAGCTGTGAGTGAAGAGATAAAAAGTATTTGACATGATACTTGCATTTCTATGGGCAAGGTTTTCAAATTTGGGGTTTCAATTTACCTTACAAAACTCATCAATTCTAATGAGATGATCTCCTTTTAATAGATTGCTTTATGTATATAAAAAAAGGAATTCAGGCTCACTGTACAAAAGGCTGGATGGAAAAGCTCACAAATCATTTGGCAATCTCATCATTCCAAGGACAAGTGTGAAAATAGTTTTGGCATAATGATTTAACAACAATCACACATTATTACTGAAGGACTCTGGTTGCTTCTGTAACTGAGGTCCTGGAAAAGAACCATGTAGATGACATGGACATTTGAGTTGTTTTTTTTCATCCTCGTTTCCAATGAAAAATAAATGTGTCAAAGCAAAAGCATTGAAAATTTACTGTTACTAACAAAATGCTTGAATGACCTTCAGGATTAGGCCTAACTGCCCGCAATTCCAGATGGGACAATTCTTAGTTCTTTGTTAGAGCTGAGAGCTGGTAATCCTCAATAAAATACACTACCGTTCAAAAGTTTTGGGCAAAAATATAGTCCATTAAAACAACATAAAATGCATCAGAAACACACTCTATTAAGTGGTAATGCTGTGAGTAAATATTGTAGCTAAGGACAAATGATTTTTTATGGAATATATACATTGAAATATAAAAGCCAGTTAACAACAACCACCACTCCATTGTTACAATGGAATGTTGTGTTAGCTAATTCAAGTTAATCACTTTAAAAGGCTAACTGATCATTACAAAATACTTTAGCAATTATGTTAGCACAGCTGAAACCTGTTGTACTGATTAAAGCAATTAAACTTTCCTTCTTTAGGTTGTTGGGTATCTGGAGCATCAGCAATATTGGATTCGATTACAGGCTCAAAATGTCCAGAAACATTAGAAAATTTTCCTGAAAGTCATCAGTCTATTCTTGTTCAGAGAAAGGAAAGCTAGTCCATGGAATAATTTGCCAAGCAACTGAAGATCTCGTACCACACTCTGTACTACTCCTTTCGTAGAACAGCACAAACTGGCTCTAACCAGAATAGAAAGGAGTGGGAGGCCCTGGTGCAACACTGAGTAAGAGGAGAAATATGTCACAATGACGAGTTTTGATAAACTAGGTCCTCAACTGGCAGATTAATTAAATAGTACCCACAAAAAAAAACAGCCTCAACGTCATTGCCGAGATGCTGTCCTACTAGGTAGAGTTGTAAATAAAATAAAAAAAGCCATCTCTCAGACTGAGCCATATCTCAGATCTTTTTTAAAGCAATGTAAACAAAGCACTCCTGATTCATTTAGAAAGAATACTGCATTATGCCCCTTTTAATTAATTGGGTCAAATATACATTTCACTTGAGCTTCTATGCGCTGTGATAATAAATGAACGGCTAGAAATTGTTTGCTAATCGTTAGATATGGCGGGGAGAGGGTTTGTTTTGTCAAAGAAACTCCTTCAAATTTGGAGTGATGATTATATTGAGCAAATATCCAAAACACACATCTGTTAACTGTCTGAGTGCCTATACATCACGGCAACATAAACGCAGAAGATTGAGTTCTCAATGGAGGTAAAATAGACAAGCACAAGAGCAGAGTCTTCATTTTAAGGCAAAAGCAGTGGGAACACAAATAGAACTAAGATGAGTTCTTTCAAAGAGAGAAATGTGAAAACACCAGACCCAGGAGACTCACAACATGCAGCTGACCAAGACAACCTCCTGTTCCTAGAGCAGCAAATGAGTCACTGACAAGGATGTTGCTAGACATATTTTATGGGGGGGGGGGTTGCCCCAAAAATGTAATGTATGGAAATTGTTAAGACAAGTTGCAGTTTTCAGTTGTGGTCTGTTGTGTGCAACATTGACTTGCACACAACAGACCAGTCATGTAATAAAGTGATCGTGTTTAGAAACAGAATGTGTATGTAAGGCATCTACTATAAAGACTATAGATCACAAAATTATTTTGGCTACATAGTACAGTAGTTTTTGTGCCTTTTGTTGTAATTTGATGGACAGGACAGACTTTAATTTATTTATTTGGATAGAATTTAAGTAATATTAGAACAGCGCCTAACAAACTTTTATAGAGGTATATTAGCCAATCCTGACCAAAAATAACCATATTTTCATATTTTTACACCTGTTGTTATTAAAAATACAAGAGGAAAATATGTTATGGGGATTATATTCCCAGACGGCTCAAAATGAGGCTTAGCCCCCCCCATCCATACATGAAGATAATTTACTTTTTAGTAATGTCCCTGGTCACTGATCTGGCCCAGCGCTAACAAATGCCTACCACTCACCAAATACTGGATCTTGGAGGGGTCACATCTTTCTTTTCGATCATGCCAAACAACTGGCATTACAACTGCCATGCTCGCTGTTTGGGCACATACTATCGGTTTTCCAGTGTCTTACCCTGAGCAATGAAGTTCTTCTCAAACTTCTGCAGGAACTCCAAGTAAAGCAGATCATCGGAGGTGAGGGCCTCCTCTCCCACTACAGCCTTCATGGCCTGCACATCCTTACCAATAGCATAGCAGGCATACTGGAAGGCAGGACCCGGGAGAAGGCAGAGAAAGACAGGGGAGAGAGAGGTCAAAGGGCAGAGAATTAAAAGAGCTATACAACAAACTAACAATGTATTGTGCTAGAAATGAGACTTGATTGCTCAGGACATTCTGGCTGTGAGCAGAGTAGCAATAACTACCAGCTGGTTAGAGACATCAGCATGGTCTTTACGAGTCATTCCTTCACCGATGGCAGACTTCATTAAACGTGACAGCGAGGGAAGCACATTGATTGGTGGATAGATCTAAAAAGAAATGTTGGAACAAGCAAGTGAAGTCAATAATATAATTGTACTGTAACTGGACAGGAGAGAGAAAGATCTACAGTACCGAATAACAGCAAGGTCCCAAGAGGTGGGTTAGAAACATACTGTGACAACATATTGTTATCGATCAGTATGCCCATACCTGTCTGTTGTGCAGCTGTCTGTCCACATAGACCTGTCCCTCAGTGATGTACCCAGTCAGATCAGGAATGGGATGGGTAATATCTGGGAAAAGACAATTAGGATAACAATGCTAATATCAAGTAATAACATCCAGGCATCCAGGACTTGAATCAGATATACAAGCACAGTCGAAGCATGAACTAAGCATGGCCCTTCATCCATTTTGCCAAAAAGAAATATCAGTGAACTGGGGAATACAATGCTAGTGTCTACAAATGACTTGCTTTTTATGTAATGCAGAAGCAATGTAATTTCTTTTACAGCATTTCCTAGTTTAACAACAGCTTTTTATAACTTGGGAAGGTTGCAATGAAAAAGTGGCAAAATTGATGAAGGGCCGTGTTCTGAAATATGCTGACACAAGTGTTTCTCTTTTTAGCAAAAACAGGAGACTCCCATTCAAAAACAGACTAGAGGCCCATCAGAGGTTGCTATAGTAACAGCAACGATCAAACGTTGTCCCTGACAATATTTTTTTTTAACTGCTCTTCAAACAGACACGCAATAAAAAAAAAGAAATGCTAATCTGAAAACACAAATCCATGAACTCAATTTGAAAAAACGCCAGGACATTGTAGTTCTATTTTTGTGGAGAAAAAGCAGTCTTTTCTCACCATCGTTGGGCATGGTCAGGATAGGGATCTGAGTGATGGAGCCGTTCCTGCCTTCCACTCTCCCGGCACGCTCATAGATGGTGGCCAGATCAGTGTACATGTAACCAGGGAAACCACGTCGGCCAGGGACCTCCTCTCTGGCAGCTGACACCTGGGGTGGCATGGTACAAACAATTGAGCAACATATGAACCATGGTACCTTGAGTACTGCACTACTGGAAGCCTTTCATTATTTTAGCATGTGATTGAGTCACTGAGCATGAACTTGTTTATGGTTTTGGATTGTGAATTTCTGTTTAAAAGTTTACAGATAAATAGTCTCCATAGTAAACCTCCCCATTAAAATAGGAGAAATGACTGGAATTAGATTTTTTAAATAATAAATGACTATATTACAAATGTAATCAGCTGTAAATGATTTAAATCAGGGACACAGTCAAGCACTGCCATTGCCTCAGTCAACCAGTTGTATTATAAATTACTGAGACCCAAGACAAAGCCAATCACTTGAAATAGTTACACTCATTGAATTCAGAAATAGATGGGTGGTAGATGTTAAAGAAGGAAAATGTTATCCCGTCAAATATTTCAAATAAAAATGATATTCGTATGATACAGTCTGAATAATTACAATGTTACATGGTCTGTTTTAGTACATTACATGAACCGGTCTCACATTTCAGCCTTGAATTTTTTTAATGTGTCATTTAGGCCTAGCAGTGACAGGTGGGGCTGTGAGGTCATTTCAGATAAAGGAGTTTTGGTTAAATGGGCATGGTCACGACTCTCCTAGATTTAAGAAGAAGCTGGTTCCACCATTGCGGTGCCAGGACACTGAATGACTTACTGGGCAGAGGGGGAGCTGCCGTCCCATAGTGGTGGGACGGCCAAAAGACCAGAGATGAGGAGAATGAAAAGCTTGGGAAGGGATGTAGGGGTTTCAGCATTGCCAGAACACATCCTATCTGTTCTTTTAGGATTAAAGGATTCTCATATAGAATTTTCAAACCAGTGTGCAAGGTCACACCACAGGGAATGTTAAAAAGTATATTTATACAATTTTGTAAAATTGTTATTAAAATACCAGTCACTACCATAAAACATTTAACAATAAAATTGCTCCATTAAGCAAGCCTTTTTGTGCAGGCATGTGCTGGTCTGTGGGAGTGCTTGTGCATTTTTTTCTCAGGATTTAAGGATGTTATGTACAAACATTAAATACGAATACGTTGACTTACAAACAAAATAGTATCTTGTGAAGAGGAATGCCTGAAACATAAATCATGTCAGTGAAAAACTATCTATATAATATATGCTCATATACAGCTCTGGAAAATATTAAGAGACCACTGCAGCTTTTCCTTTCCAAAAAAGTTGAAATGCAAAGTTTTCTCAATTAGCAGTGGTCTCTTAATTTTAACCCTTCTGTTCCTCACTCAAAACCTTCCTTTCCAACCTTTTTGTAAGGTAAAGAAAAAGGGGCAGTGGACTTAATTTCTTCCAGAGCTGTATATGGTGTGAGCTTTCTTAGGTGAAGGTAAAAAACAAATGTTCATGCAGTTTGGCAATTAAATGTTACTTACAAAGTCTTTTACAAGTTCAGTTAAGACAAACAGATACCCAGCCAAGACTCAAAAAAAAAAGATGTTGAATGTCTGTAGGCATTCGTAACTGAGCATTCAAAAATTATCTGTAGTTTAAGTCAGACACAACAGTGAAAATGTCAATAACAGTTGTCATGTTGGAGTGTTAAAATGGTCGAGAGCGAGGTCGGCACAATTAATCAAATATATTTGAAATATAATCAAAATAGCAATATTGACATATCAATATCCAAAGGGACAATTTACGGGATTTTCAGCTCCAAAAAAGGTGAAAGATATGCACTTCACACAAGGCAACCACGCTGTTTACACCCATGTTTGAAAATCGCAAATCATAACCATAATTGCAATATTTGTCAAAGATATCGCAATTCAGTATTTCATTCAAATCGTGCAGCCCTATTGAGAGCAGTAGTCGTTAGTCTAGATCAGCAAGACCACCAAGGGCAATCCGGGGGTTTGTATCGATTATGCTATGTTTGCTAGTATTTCACTACTGCACCCAATTAAATGTGTTCACATTCCTTAAAAAATGATTAAATATTTTTTTTTATGTTGGCATTTCCTGTAACTTGTTTGGAAGTCACAAAACTTAAAATGTTTTAAATAAAATGTATATTCCTGATATGGGTCTTTTGATGATTCAGACAAAGTAGTGACTTCTTAACAAAGTCGAGTTCAGAAAGTAATGTTTGGCATTTGACACATTGGAGTAAAAAATAAGCTGTGACACATTTTCCAGATGCTTTTATTCATCCTGAGCGCCAGGGGAAGGAGATGGCCGACACTTGTGAACTATGGATTTAATTCGTAACTTGGCCTTCACGTATGTGAATCAGAAAAGTGAAATGTTAATTCCATGTTGTAAAAACATTAAATACCACACAAGCCCAAGGCTTAGCCAAGGCTTTATTGATACAGCACGTGTGCCAAGGTTAAAGGAAGACAATGAGGAAAGAAAGCCATGCTTTCACATGAACATAAACATTTCAAACTCACATTGTGAAGCCAGCACATTGAAATGTCAAAATGTGTTCTGCTGCATAAATTATTAAAAAGCCAGAAGGTCTGACACCACAAAAGTCAAAGCCTCAAATTAATCTTCTGAGAATTAAGTTTAAGGCATTTCCAGAAGGCTTAAGGCACATTATCCTGCCTTTCCCTGAGAACATTAGGGACATTAAAGAATTTATCAATTGGCCAGTAACACATGAGATGTTCAGAAGGCAAAGTTTGGTAGTCGCTTGTAAAATGGGCTACTTCCACAAAGAATACTGTGATTTTTATTAGGAGACTGGGCTAGCTATAAATATTTAGGGACCATGTGTAATTATATTCATGTAAACTGTGAAACAGCAAAGTATTTTCGTGAAATTAAAACACAAACAAACAGTAAAGAATTCCATCTTTAAATGTTATTTTGGAACTTACACTAGAGCTGTGAGCTCAAAACTAGTTTATCACATATCGAGGACCAAATTAACAGACAGCAGCACAAAGATCAGGTTTGGAAGGTGGGAACATGGACACTATCTGGATAATGACCTTTACCTTTACTGAATGTGCCCTTCCCCCGAACCATATTCACAGGGCACTTAACAGGAAGCCATGTAAAGGTTAAAACCATTGATGCTGATACTTAGAGTAATTTCCTCCTGACGATATTTCCTGTTTCTGAAAAGCACATATCCCACATCCTTGGGACCAACTATAGTTTCAGTGTCTCCTTGTGTAGGTTTTCAAAATCTCAACCATTTAGGTGGGCCGTGCTGACTATTTGGCATATGCTACGCATGTTAAAGTGATTGCCCTCAAACCTTACCAGAACAACGTTTTTTTTAAGGAATCAGCAGTTGGCTACCCACCTCTCTCAGAGCCTCGGCGTACGAGCTCATGTCAGTCAGAATGACCAGGACATGCTTTTCACACTGGTAGGCCAGGTACTCAGCTGAGGTCAGAGCCAGACGAGGGGTGATGATACGCTCAATACTTAAAAAGGAAAGAAGAAGAAAGACAAAAGGTATTCAACCTAGAGGGAGTGGAATAGGTACAATTTGCAAGCATTGCGTTTAAACAGTAACATTTTATTGTCATGCAGGCATGATTCCAGTTGTAACATAAAAAAATCACTTATTGAAGGGACTAGTGCATTACGGATGTGGCACAGAGTTTAGACTCAAACTCACGTTGGGTCGTTGGCTAGGTTCAAGAACAGGCAAACATTGTCCATGGATCCATTCTCCTCAAAGTCTGACTTGAAGAAGCGGGCAGTTTCCATGTTCACCTGAAAATAGGTTTTTATAACAGAACGTTAGAAAACAGAGGTTCATGATTACATACCAAGTTAATAGTAGAAGGCCTTCAACATTCTTCAACAAAAGCATTATTTAATGGTCTCCTTCAATAAAAAAGTATTATATTGGAAAAAGGAATTTCCATTTTAAATATCACAAAAAATGATGGCAAATTCTTCCTCCATATTATACCGTACGTTGGAATCGTACAAATGATGCTGCTTAATGGATCAATAACTTTCAACTCAAGGTAACTTAATAGTCCTAAGGTGAAAATGTGGTAAATGTTAATCAGATGCTAAAGAGGCTTGCTACAATTTCCTTAACACGGTCCTTTTCCTAATTGAAAATTCCTCTTCAATAATATATAGACTTAAACAAATCCTGATCCCTTTTCATACACGTATGCATTGAATTTCCCTGGTCCTGTTAGAGTGTGTCACAAGAGCCTCGATGGGGTGTGAATGAGCCATTAGCAGAGAGAGGATAAGGCCGTCCAGAGGAGCAGAAGTGAGGTCACTAACATCTCAGTCACAGGTCAGAGAAGATTCCCCACCCAGTGTTCAATAGCCAGGAGTAGAGCAGCTGAACTGGAGAAAATTTGATACTGGCCGACTAAATGCCTTCCAGACTGCTGAATAATAACCTGCCGACGTGGGCAGAATCTACTCAGCGGAGCAAAACTAACACGGGACTTAAATACTAAGTCACCTGGTGAATAAGAGTGAGAAGAGGAAAGGGGGACAGTGTCACAGTGGGGTTAAGAGGAGGGATTAGCCACACACTAGAAGAAAAAAATTAAATAAAGACCAGGGAAGCAACAAAAAAAAGAAGTGTATCTAGCACCACTCCGCTCACCCCCATGGCGGCAAAAACGATGGCAAAGTTATCGTCGCTGTAGTCCATCACATCCTTGGATTTCTTCACAAGTCCGGCCTGACGGCAAATCTGGGCAGCAATCTGGGGAAACCAAAACACACACAGGATTAAAAGTGATAAGGTCTCGAAACACTCAGTGATAAAACAACCAGCCCGTTAAAAATGTTTGGACATCATGGAGCGCCTCCAGTAATCCCAGTAACTGGAGCATTGCATGTGTTTGTGTGTGTCCAGGTGATTATGCATACGTGTGCGTGTGTGCGTGTGTGTGAGGTCAGCTGCATAGTTGGAGAAAAATTCGGTAATTAGGAATCTTGAGGGTAGGAATTTCACGCTTATCGCTTAACGTAATGGTTGCCGCCTGCTGATCCAGGCTGGCCCCTCGTTGCACCCTGAGCTGAGACACCTGGCCCATAGAGAACCGCGTCACAAATGACCCCATGACATCGGTTTAATGAAACAAGAAGTGGTTTATACCATTCCAGTGACACGAGAAGTCGACCAGCATCATTAGTCAGACAAGGCGTACCCTGTTTGCTGTTTTCAGTACAGTAGGATTCTACAGTGAGCGCTTCATTCACCCTTTGATCCTGCACTTCAAGAATCCTTTTATTCACATTCAAAACACAGACGCTAATCAAGGGACCGGATTTTATCTTCCCAAAATCATTGTCGTCCTGTTGCTTCGGTGTGATTCTATGCATTTGATTGATCCCTCCACCCCCCCAGGGCAGAATCTGATTGCGCATGTTTCAGTTCGGCAGGTTGCCCTGAACAACAACACTGCTTTCTGTGAACACAAAAAAAACCTTGGAGTGTCAGGGCTCCATTGTCTGGCCTGAAGGTCATAATGAGGTTGTTTCCAATCGGTGATGGCTGGCGAGAGGACAGCCACCTCAAGCGTTAACAGCCTCATGGCTGGGCTACCGATCCTATATTAATCAGTGCCATTCACACGATCACCTAATCCCCTCTCACCACCATTGTCTTATTAGTTTAATTCGTTTACCAGTTCAACCAGAGGGCCTCAGTGGCCATCACGCCGTTTCCAGTGCTTTAGAAAAAGATCCTCCCTTCAGTTATGAGAAACAATGGATACTGACGTGGGCTATCTAATGTATGTGGTATTCTCTAAACATTGTTGGAGACTATATGGACTAATACAACTCAACCTTGTTTTCAACAAGCCCCAGTCTGGTGGGCTAAAGTTTTCAGGATAATAATGAACTGGTATTTCTTATCTTGACCCTGAGATTTCAAGGAATAATCGGTTAGCTGAGATTTAGCGCGGTGAATGACAAACTACCACAGGGGCGTCTCGTAAGAATATGTTGTAATGTAGAATTATTTCAAACTCCTTGACATTCCCTAGTACATCGCCCATATGATGAGTCTTAACACTCAATCTTAAATCAGTTGAAAACATCAGTTTAACGTTTCACAACAAATAATTTGTCCGGAAATAGTTTCTGATTGCTCAAATTCTTTGACATTTAAATATGTAATTTAGCTGAAGGAATTTTCTCCCCATTTTAAGACAATTCAAGGATTACTTTGGCACCTGATTAATGAAATCTAATTAAAGAAAAAGGCTGAAACTCAGTTCACTAAATCCCATAAAAATACCAAATAACAGAAACACCTAAAACTATATATTAATGTCAAGGACCTAATAAGGAGTAGGGCCACTCTTTGCCTTCAGAACAGCTCCAATTCTTGGAATGCTGTAATAGTCCTAAACTGTCTGTTACGTGATATTGCGCCATTGTGTAGGAAGAAAAACAATTATTTAGGGCTTAAGGTGTAAATCTACTTTGTGTTCAGAGCTGGTCATTTTCATAAAACCACTTCCAAATTTGTCTAGCATGTATATAAGGGCATTATTGTCCAGCAATATTGGAACATCCAGAAGGAACACCATAGGATGCACCCAGTCCTGTAAAATGGACTCATATTACTTAACTTCTAAACAACCATGCAGAGCAATCATCAGAACAATGAATAGCACCAGAAGGCTTCCCATACCATTACAGATACTGTACCGTTTATATGAGCTGGCAGAAGATATCTTGGACTGAAAGCATCCCTTGGCTTTCTCCAAACCCAAACGTGCCCAAATGCAGGAAATGTGAAAGACTTTCATGTCCATATTACTTTTTTCCTAAGGGATCCAGGTTTTCTGCTCCTTACACCAAGTTATGCGTCTTTGTGCTTTGGCCTTGCATAAAAGTGGTTTCTCAATGGCAGCCCTGCCATAAATTCCTGCTTTGTGAGGCTCACAACTTACAGTTTTTGTTGTGACTGGGTGACAGAGGTGCTGATTAAATTCTGTGGTAATTTTCAAGGTTATGCTTTTGGGGAATAGGGCAACTAGTCTGTTCGGTGATCATCTAGCCCTGTTGGTCAGTTTCGAGGTGTGACCACTGTTTGTTGTCGTCCATGCAAATAGTTATATTCAATCCCTCCTGTAGAGTTTCAGAGACACGCAGAAACGATACCAAGGCACATTGAAACTGTTTTGGCGGATGATGTTGGACCAACACCTTACTCTGCAAGATATTTTGTTGATTTATCCTTTGTCTCCAGCCTGCATGCCTGATGAATTCAGCTTCCACTGTGACAACTGCTGATTTAAAAATAAATGTGATTGATTGAGTATATATACACTACTAACTGGCTGCTGCGTTCCTTATTGTGATGTAGTTACTGCAAAGTAACAGTCCTTTTCCATGTGTTTCCACTGTTTTGTCCGCACATGAACAACTCCGGAAGGTTTGCTTAGTCCACACTGTATTTTTAAATGGTGAAACAGGAAGTCAAGTTCAGACAGCTGTCATGTGCCAATAACTAACATACGGAGACCTACTATAGGTCTGACTCATGCTTAAAGGCAGGTTGTCATGATCACAACAAGGATGTTTTAAATGTGTTTCAAAATCATTTATCCACAGATGTAATACCTTATGAGCAGGAGTTTTCAAACTCAGTAACCCCAAGGAAATTATGTATAATTTGTTTGCAATTCTATACATTTTTCAGTGGCATACAGCATGGTCGTCTATCTACTCAAGACTAGCTAGACCTTTTGGGCCATTAGTATTTTTACCTTGATGGTCCCCACTACCTCGCCTACACACCTTCCAATTTATCTGTAATAAGACGCTGACTACCACTGGTGTGCATAGACAAACAAGTGCAGTCTTAATGCATGGTTCTATGCACATTTCAGACTTCTCTATAGTAGGTTTATTACCATGTGGTTAAACCATAGGCAATAAAATATAAAAATGCTCTGTTTGAAATAAAAGAATAATGCACTCTACAGGCACTTAAATGTCAGTGAATTTCTGAGATGTCCTGTTCTCCGTTTCTGCAAGCTCCAGGTCCACAAAGACAAAACAATTAAACATCTGCCTATTAGGGACTTATTAGTTCAATGTGTTGGTAATATACACATTTTCACTTGTACTTACTGTAAGTGCAAGTAAATACCACACATTCCACAAGACATTTGACAGGAATTAAACAAAGAAACATGTATTACAACAAAACAAATCATAATCCCCTGACCTTAATAATGCAAATTGCTGAGGTTTGTTACAGAATGGAATGCCTCATGTTTCCAACCATATTACGGTCAGTGATAAAAAAAGAACTCCCATGTTATTGACTGAGGCTATAATACGACAAAACACAGTGAAACAGAACTTATGCATTTCCTAGCCTTGTCAGAGCAACTGTCTCCAGCATACCTCGTTGTGGGGCAGGCCAGCAGCAGAGAAGATGGGGATCTTCTGCCCTCGGGCAATGCTGTTCATCCCGTCAATGGCAGAGATACCAGTCTGGATCATCTCCTCAGGGTAGATACGGCACTGAGGATTGATGGGTTGGCCTGGAACAGGTGAGAGGCCAGACTAGACGGTTAGCCACTACCGACCCAGGTTTTAGCCAGATCAAAGAGATAGAAATGGTCTCAGAACAGTATCAGCTCTTCATAACGTACGTGCAGCTGGACTAGGAGATTTAACATAAAAAAGGCTTCAGAACAGAGGGAAAGAAATACACAAAATCCCAAAACTTTTTGTATTAATACATTGCTTTGAGAAGGAAGGAAAGTTAAGATCGGAGGTTAGGGTCAAAGATAAATAATGGAAGTCATAACACCCTTGAAGTCCTCTATTTAGTGGGATCCCTATCTGACTGCACACTACAAGTAAAAGGAACTATCAACAGGTGTTGTATCCATTAATCACACCCACCACACTGGCAATACCTCTTAAAAACTGAAATCCCTTTACAAGCTAAATTATAGCTTCATATCTACATGCACAAGCAGAGTACTGATGGAGTTTTATATACTCGAAGCTCAGTATATTCAAGCCAAGGTATCATGGTTCAATTATGGCTCAAGTCATGGCTGGGATCGATTGCATTCCAATGCAGACAATGTTATCTAGGAAAATATCTTTCTCTCGTAATGAACAGAATTACAGATTCATCGTACCCATGATGTCCAAGTAGTCTTCAGCCAGCACAGTGGGTCCACGGTCAATGGGCTTGCCCGAGCCGTTGAAAACACGTCCTGAAATGAAAGACAGACCATCTCTATTACATTCATTGAAAATGACATTGATTGTAATAGACATCATTATCTCTACTTTGGATTCTATTAAAAACTATTTTTATAGAATATAGAATTTAATATTTTCATTAATTTATGCACATTATTATGATACTTCCAACAGATTCACTCGACTATTTAAATATATCTAACCACAAGTCTCACAAAGATGGTGTGACTGAGATCTCTACAAAAGGTCAACCATGCCTCAGAAATTTTCATCAGTGTTTTGTTCCCCTAATTTGTTTTTTGCAAAATCTCGCTGTGGGACTTAAATTGAGGAATTAACAGAGGTGAGGTAAAAATGGAGCAGAACAATTGTATTAACTGACTGATGCTTACAGGGTATTTTCTTCTTTGTGTGACAAGGGGGGAGGTCGGAAACAGTTACACAGAATGATGAAAACCCAGATGTACAGAAACTCTAGAGAGCAGCTAATTCAGTTGTAATCAGTGGTGGATTTCATGCTTCCTCCTGCCTTGTGTCCACCGGACGTCACTCAGCATGTTGTGGAGGGCTCATCTTACCCAGCATGTCTTCAGACACAGGTGTGCGCAAGATGTCACCGGTGAATTCACAGGCAGTCTTCTTGGCATCAATACCAGATGTCCCCTCAAACACCTGAAAATGACAAACAGTACATATGAATCGTTGGTGGTTTGTGGTTTGGCGTGTGTGCATGTGCATGTGCATGTGCATGTGCATGTGCGTCACTCACCTGAACCACAGCCTTGGTCCCAATCACCTCCAGCACCTGGCCACTCCTCCTGGTGCCGTCAGGTAAAGTCAGGTGCACAATCTCGGCATACCTGGGAAACTGCAACAATAACAGGCAAGGAAATGACGACAAAACATTTCTGACCAGCTATTAAACGATCCATGTAGAGAATATAAATAAATATTTCCATTTGCAAGACAGAACGAAAAGGATTATAGGTTCTTCTCAAGTAAGTTGCACATATTTGCGTCTGTTCTATGGCAAGACGTTAAGAGAAAAATACAAAGTTTGCACCCTTTGAGGAGAGTCAATGGACCAAATTTCACATCCTTTTACAATAAATAAAATATCGCGAGTAATGACATATTGTGAGCAGTTAAAAATGACCAATGACTAACAATCAGGTCCTTGTTAGTCATGCATTTCAGGGTGTTGAGACACTATAATACCAAATAAGCATCTGCCCACAAAAGAGTAAAAGAAACTAATGACAAATCTTTACTCACCTTCACATTATCCAGGATCACCAGAGGACCATTAACACCGGACACAGTAGAGTAAGCTGAAAGTGGACAATAGAAGTACATTTTTGCTAAATAGTTTCAACTCCTAGAACAGTCATTGATCGAAATCATGACATTCAGTGCAGTGGAAAGAAGATATTTACCAAATGTGGGCCAGAGATTGTGCTTATGCAAAGACCGACCCTTCATCTATATTACATTAAAGTCATTTCAGCAGATGTTCTTATACAGGGTGCCATTTTCAAATATTTTCATACTGGCCCTATGGGTAGCGAACCAACAATAAGGTGTAGACGCTTTGCTCAATCAGCTGAATGACGTCATAAGTTACAGAACGTAGAGTCACAACGTCATTTTACATCACATTAGGGACAGCTTCTTCTTGAACAAATCATTCATCAGCATATATATTTGTGGGGCCAGGAATGTGCAGTGTCATTTGTTTTTGCGAAGAAAAGGAAACTGTATTATTGTTTGATTCCAAGAGCAATTATACACAATCATTGTTAAATTTGGATAAACAACACTTGTTACCAGATTTGCATGGAACATATCAATTATCACACGACACCTCCTGAGGTAACATGCAACATATTTCTCAGAGAAATGTCCTGCTGCTACTGAGGTTAAAAGATCTCACTTAATGTGAGACATCTTTAAAATGCGTGTAAAATGTGCTGTGATGTTGATCTGGTTTTGAAGTCATTTTGTTCTAGGAAAGTATCTAAATACATGCCACACACTGGTACCTAAAACAATTCTACTATCACCAGCAACAGCACTTATTCGACAGAGAGCAGCATGTTAGTAACCACGTAAACAACACTGTCAGAGTTTAAACGCCTTCCTGGTCAGGGGTCTGGCCAAAGCGCTGCACATGTGGCTCATAACCTGCAGTCCTCACGGTTATATCTGGTGTGGCCCGGCATATGGTAATAAAATATAGGTTGGATAAAGCGCGGATGGGTTGCAGGCAGAGTCCATGATGAATTACATTTCTAGGCCTAACAGGTTGTTTTGAAAGTTTGGGAGTTTTTTACACAACAAGGCATTAGTATTCCTCCTGAAATAGGATACGAGCACGAGCCTCTCTATCACTCGCACTAATCAAAGCAAGTGGTTCCCAAACAAGGGGACTAGGACCACTGGGGGTACTTGTCTAATCCACAGGGGGTACTTAGGAAGATTCATGAGACCATAGTCTCACTAATTAAATGTATTTGTTGGGAACTTTGGAGGCGGACTGGCACACCACTGCAAACTAAGGTGTTTTTAGGAATGTTTGACATTAAAAAACAAAGCACGAAAAAATTTAAGATATCACAGAATTTCAAAATAACATTTGTTATAGTTGCCAACACAAGTTATGTACTCCAACTACACAAATATCAAATCTTGTCAACCAATAGTAAGTTGATATGTTGTTATGTTGTTAAGCAGACACCAGAAACATTAATTTTTTGGGCTATAATTACAGGCAGAATAAACCAAAAAAAATACGACATCTACCAAAACAAAAAAGTTGCAGTTTGGGGAAATGTGGGTGCCTTATTGTGTGGGCATAACATGACAGTTAACATCTTAGATGTCATCTAATATACCGGACTGACGATTAGGGCCCAGTTATTGTGAGATAAGTAGGACAAAACATGCTGCACACTAGAAGACAAGAATCCGCATATCAAAACCACTGAAAACAGCCGGAAATTGACAAAGAATTAACACTTTGGCTTTGAATTACGAAAAATACCTCAGAAATGTCAGTAGTTAGTTGATTATTAAAACGTCTGCTAATGTATTTTCAACAAAGAAGATAAAATATATTGAAGACCAAGCAATGTTGTGGTCAGTCACTATGGTTACAAGGGTCATTTAACTTCACACAGCTACGTGGACTGTATGCCGCTGGCTGCAGCCAATCTATAATGGCCTATAATGTTAGGCAAAAGTTGCAAAACCTTGTCACCAAATGTAAAAGCAAGTGACTGATGACAAGAATGTCCTTTCTTAACAACACCTATGAGGTTATAATGGCTTCCATGCATTTTATGGGAAAATGTCAAGTCCAGGCAGAAGTCAAGACAAATACAAAGATGCACTTGGCACTAGGTAAATTAGGGTTTTACCCAATAGGTTCAAAATGTTCATTGTTATGAACAATGACCAGTTGTGTCGATGTAATTTGGCAACTGTGAATTTTGTACACTAATAACTTAGACCTGTATGTGCACCATCTATTAATTATGCACCATCTAAAAAATATGTACTTACAGATTGACCCTAGCGGCTGCTTTGACTAGTTTGTCAAACCCCATCATTGGAATGAGCAACTCTTTGCCTAAATGGGATACTCGTACTTTACAACAACATTCAAATAACATCACCATGGCTGGAGAATCTTGTCTTGCATAGTCCCTAAAGAAAATACACAAATATTACATATGCTACAAAGTAGAGAACCTACGGTTTAGTAAAAACAAATGGCGACGGAACAAATAACTGCACAACGCCATCTTATAATGAAATTGCATAATCTAATGAACAAATATTAATTCCCAACATTCATTCATTTGATAGATGGCAGCGCTATCCTGGCATTGAAATATTTTCAAAATGTCTCAGTATCCAAGTGTAAAATGTTTACTTACACAAAATCCCTCACATTTAGAACACGTCAGGGTGTTCAGACATGGCCTTTAACATTAGTTTCACATGGCCCAAGGAACACCGACCCCTTCATCTTTTGTGTTCACTTCGTTCCGGGATCCTAACCCTTTTGTAACTAGTTTTGTCCCCAGGAGCCCAACACCACACCAGTGCCCAAAGCCGCACCAAACACACATTTCTACTGCAGCATGGGTGGGCCACTTTGGTTCTCTTATTTGGTTCAGGATTCCAAAACACAAACACAGACGCACAAGCAGACCCCAGATGAAAACCCATCACGTTTTCAACTACAGCAGTCCAAACACACATTATATCAACAAGGCAATTTTCAAAAATTATGTTTTGGTCAATCTTTCCATCGTGATTAAGACATTTTAAACTAGAACATCTCACCAGACAGAGTAGTGAGGAGCCCAAGCGGTCACGGTCATGAGAAATATGTAGATGGATGAATAAGCAGAGGGCCTGGGGGCTGTCATTAAAGGTGCAACTAAAGACAAACAGAAGAACTTGGGTGTGGTCCAAAACTTTGTCCTCTTACTTTTTAGGGGGTAAGCTGACATTGGAGCCAATTTGTCAGTGTCTGCAAAAACTAGGGGCCCCCGATCTACTTCTCCGCACACATCTGTAGCATGGGTGGGGTCATTGTTTCCACTAGGTCTTCCATTATGCCCTTGTGTTTCTTTTATGTGTGAACCGTCAATCTCTTGGCCAATATCAAAGCTGCAGGGGAATTAGAGTAGACTGGTTCTAACACGGAGCACTAAAGCCTGGCAGGGTGCATCCACCATGCCACTAATTAGGCAGCAGCCAACAAATAACCTGTCAATGCACTAAAGCGCTATAGCCATTTCCCACAAACACCTGCATTTCAACCCCTATTACCCAGACAGGCCGCAAGAGAAAGAGGGGGGGAGAGAAAGACAGAGAGACAAAGGAAGAGCTCAAGTGTGATAAAAGGACCACCACAACAGAGGGGCGCTAGCTGCCCTTCCTTCTCCAAATAAATGGCCTCCGCTCTGGCTACTAGGCCTGTGTCTATCAACTCCCTCCACTAGTGGTGAACACATTTAAAGCCAAAAAGAGACTAAGATTGAAAAATCCACAATTCAATTCTGCAGCACCTTATCTAATATGATCCTTATAGGTAGAGACAGAGCGTACTAATGAAAAAGCCATTGCCAAGTCTTTGTTATGCCTGCCCCTGCCCTATGGCACAGGCCTTGAATGTAGGCTAATGAGTCATCTAGCATGAATAAACACTGTGCTAAGCCCACGATACCCACAGCCTCAACACCGTTTGACTGAAATGATCCCCTAATTAGCCATGAATACTGGCTAGCTCTATTTCTTTACTTCAACTCAGAACTTGTCACAACTATTCATATCTGTAAGCAGGTTTCTATGAATGGAACATATGCGATCCATGCAGTAGTAAGAATCATGATCTAGGGTTATCTAGCGTCTGCGTTTTCATTACAAATATCCTGATGATAATCAACATCAGACCTGCATTGTTTATGGGGCATTGCCGACAAACTAAAACCTTAGTTTGGAGAAATTCCACTTCACAACTGTTCTCCCATCCCAATTCTGTAAAGCCCAATTTCCAATGATAGCCTTTTTCATTGCAACAGCTCCAAAGCAGATTAGACTAAGTAATGTGATGTGTCATCACAAGCACATCACACAAAGTCATTCAAGGAGGTTGAGGGCATTGTGGGCTCAACCAAAAGGCTATCACCTGTACACATATTGAGTAGGTGAATAAATTCCCAACCCAACAACCCAGCTCAAGCTTGCATTTGCCATACCTATGACAAGGAGTAATTAGCACGCAACCAAACAGGGCAGCACTGTCTGACAGCTATCGGACCTCCCTGGGTCGTGCTGAGACAAGCTGCTGTCGCTCTATCCCAGTCCCATTGCCTTTTGATTACTTGCCAAAAAAACGCTTACTACTGACCAGCATAACTCTAGTACTAAATACGACTCCATTAAAACTTAAGTCAGTCTTGGGTAAATAACACCAAAAAAGAATGACTTAGAGATACGCACATATGGCTATTTACTAAAGGGTTTGGCAATATTAATTGATGCAGGAAAACTGCAGCTTTATAATTGTACGTCAACCTCTAAATATCTTTTGACAAGCCCAGAAAGCCCTAATGGAAAATATTTGTAAACAGAAATAAGAACGTGCGCCCAATTACAAGATGGGTCTTCATACAGAGCCATCATCACATTCGTTGTGAGAAAACAAGATATGCTAGCAGCTGCCTCGTGTATGGAACCCTGTGAGATAACAAAATGTTTTAAACAAAATACATTGTTAAAATTATGGTTTAAACTACACCCACCAAAACTTCTAATAATGAAAAACAATTCAGAGGCATCCTCTGGGACAGTTACACACTGCTCCAAAAATATAATAGCCCACTCATTACACAAGATAACGATTCATCAATGAGCTATAGATTCATATGGTGTGAAGCAGCAACATTTCCCATTAGGTTTGAAAAACTTTCTCCACCCCTATTTTGCTACTTGAGCTCAAGTGCAGCAGTCCTCTGGCTTGGCATGCAACGGCAGTGTGGGTCACCCTAAGGCCTGTTCAGCTGCCAGAGCCCTTTGTGTACAAAGATGTTAATTGGTCCTAATCCGCCACTAGAAGCTGTTTTGGTAGCCTGACCTCGCACCCTGAAGGACACCTTGGTGTGAAATACTAAAGGGGCCATTCAAGTACCAGAGAAAAGAGGCACAGAGCATTCCAACACAATTCAATTTCCCAGCTGAAAGAGGGGGCTCTGGGGGGTACTGGGACAGAGATGGGGCGCATCATCATTCAAATGCTGAATAAATGGTACAAAGCGGTGGTAACAGTGATGTGTGGCTCACAATCACACATTTTACCCGACAACAAGCACGCTCAGAGGGCATCTCACAGGCTGCCAGGATGCTAATTGGCCCAAGCCTGAAACCAGGGAACCTCCTCATAGGGTCATTCCGCACTAAACTAAAACAACAAAAGACCGTGATTTCAGTGGTTTTTCACAAAATATAATCCATAGAAGGGTCCTTCGGCGGAAGGATTGTTGATTTTAAATTTGCCTCTTAAACCTGGCCAGCATGTAGTAATTATCATTTTAATATAGTCACTATTTCTAATAAATCACTGTGTTTATTCAATGAAATAATTGCCTTGGAGTACATTATATTTAAATAATGGCTTTAATCGCATTTGGCCTTTAAAATGTTCAGTCTGATCATGTAGGGACCGAAAACAAACGTATTTATATAGACATAGCTCTGATTGGCTCAATGGCTAGTTTAAAGTCCACCTATTCCCATTCCCAGACAAAGAGTCATTGGTCAATTACAATCAGATACAACTACAAAGAAGGCAAAAGGTTAGATTACCGATGAAATAAATAAGAGTCTGCCTGCTTTAAGATTTCATAATGTTGAATCTTTAAATGTCAGAATGCAGCGATTTGTCATATGACTAGAAGTAACTATATAGACTATATTAAAACTGCTTAGATGAGTCTAAGACAGACTAAACCAAATTTAAACTAGCGAGACCCCATCTGAAGGCATCCGGCAAAGGCTGAATTTACGGAAATGTTATCCATCAGTCAACAAACATGACATATTAAGAAGGCAACTATTAAGATTTGTAAGTAGTATAATTTTTACATAACATTAAGGGCCGGTTTCGCAGACACAGATTAAGCCTAGTTCAAATTCAATAAAAAACTCCATTGAGCTTTTTATCTTAGTCCTAGACTAGGCTTAATCTGTGGCAGCAAAACCAGCCCATAATGTTTGTACATGTAGAATAACTGATATTAAAACATGAATCGATTTGAGCCTTGCTTATTGAAAACAATGCAGATGGGAAATAACGACTGTGACCTGTGCACAGCAATAAGGTCATTAATACAAAATGTGCGTGGATTAAATAGTAATCTGTCTGCCTATCTATTGGTTAGTATGGGCCAGAGTATTGTTTCAGTCTTTAAACAGCCAAGACCCAGTTACTGTTATTCTGACAGGTGCACATTTGTTAGAAATAAAAGCAGACCAGATGTACTGAAATGCTTAGAAAGCAATCAATAGGAAAAAGGTATCTACTGGTAAACTTGTATAAATACTCAGCATGTCCAACCCTGCTTCAGTTCAGTGTCTTCTGCTAGGCAACCAGCGACCATGCATGACATTTTGCTTGGTAAAAGAATAGAAATTGGACAAAGTTATTCCTGGTAAATGTATGTAAAAGTTACTGTTTGATGGCATGGTATAGGTTGGATGTCAACATACATTTTCCTCCATGTTGTAGTCACATATGGGTGCGACACCAGGCACCAGACATCACATGGACATGAGTAATGTTGGTGTATCAAAAAATAACTTTTTTTTAAACACTAAATTCCCGTCTAACAGTAACATTGTATTTTACGATTGCAATTTGTTTTAGGGAAGCAATATCTAAAATGTTACAGTCCTCTATGAATGTTGGAACTTCTGGAATTTTACAGTCAAACAAAGAGGGAAACCATAGTTCCAGAATCTATGGCAAAATTCAAATGTAGATTGTGTAAAGAAAGTGCATAGAATCTGAAATTACAAGTGTGATCATTTCTGCAAAATAGTGAGCAGCAGTTAAAATATATAGAGAGTGAAAATTCTTCATCTATCTATTGAAAGAATCTTTAGGCTTTAGTGTGACAGAAAGATGGGAAAAGCTGGTTCCACAGCTACACCATTTTTCATTCCTTCCCTCTAATCAGGAACCGATTTAAACCTGGGACACCTGTTGAGTGCCATTTATTGGGTGGAAAACAGCAGTCCTCCAGACCTCATAGGGTAAGAATGGAATGCCCATGCTATGAGGGCCAGAGTTGAGTTTGATAAAGTCATACTCCGTTAAAATAACAGTCACATTTTTGGTGACGGCTATATAAAAATATGAACATTCAGAAAACTACTGTAGAAAAGCATTAGCAGACCTATGTCAAAGTATAGGCTGTGCAAAGGCAAAGGGTGGCTACTATGAACAATCTATAATACGAAATGCAGTTTTATCTTTATAACACTTTTTAGGTTACCAAAACTGTTTAGGAATTATATTCTGAAAACATGTTTTTTTAAAGCAAAAATAGGCACAAGTTAACGATTTAATAGTGTTTTAGACTGGCGGATAATAAGCCATTTCTAACAGAGCAGCACAAATAAAAGAAAATAAATCAAAATACTATTAGAGGGACAATAGCCAAGACTGACCTTGCCCAAATGAATTAAAGCAAACTACAGTACAAAGAAAATAGAATTGGCTCATAAAACCAGTGTAAGATCAGAAATTCAAATCAATTAATAGAAATACTTTTAGTCTACTGTACAAGGACAGCTGATAGTGATGTTGTGAAAAACATATTCCATCAGGATGTTCTTTCAGACAATATATCATATTGTTTTGACAACATCCCAATTTTTTTGCACTAGTTGAATGTACCAGTTCCGTAAGTCTGGTCATAATTTGCTCTATACCTTCAATTTAAAAAAAGGGCCAACCTGTTTCCAGCAATTGAACAAACAAAATGTCTCTCATGCCTCAGCAATAGACATATTAAAGGTGCACAACGGTGACACAATCACCCCATTGAAACTGCAAGGCTTCTTCAGAAACTCTGCTCTAAGAAGGTGTTCTCACCATGTCTAAATGAGACCTCACCCTGTCACACAAATATATCCACCAATCACAATCCTATTCAAAATTAAGTTAAGGTGTGAAATAGGTAATTTGGCTAGTTAAATGCAATGCTTCAATGATTCCACTGCTATTATTTTACCATACCACTCCTCCAATACTGTAAAACACAAACAATTTGGAATTTACATTAAACGGCTTTGCTTAGTAAAGAATAATCAATTGGTCCTGACTTCTCTCAAAAAGCGAAAATTTATCATAAATTAAACACATTTCTTTAATAAACACAAAAAAGCAAGCCAAAGTATGCATTCTTTAATTTAATAAAATTAAAAAAATAAAAATAAAAACAGGTCTATTTTGTCAAATAGATATGTTAAAACACAGACACACCCTCGCATCGGCTAATGTTTTAACAAAAATATATTAAAACAATCACGCTTGACCATGTCAGTTCAGTTCATCTATTGTGATTCAATTGCAGCATTATTCGACCGACCGACGGACGATAAATAGCGCAGTGGTTTAGAGACTCTGACCTGCAACCAGCAGGTAGCTTTGGCTGTGTTAAGTTCATATTCAGTCTCGCTAGCAAATGCTCAAATCTTATGACTATTCTAAGTAGTAAGTTAGATACTAATAAGCCTATTACTGGCTACTAAGCTGTTAAAACAGCCAGCGGCAAAAGCCTTACAGTTCATAGACGCTATTTGTGATGGAGGTCAACTTAAGATACAGTCAGTTTAACACAATGCTTAATGGTGTCTAGTGAAATATTCAAACACTGCGTGATGTTAATGCGTGACAAAATGATCTAATGCAGAGATGCTAAACCGACACTGGGCACACATATAGCACCTTGGTGTATTGGTCAAAGACACAGCCACTCACTTGGGAGATCTGGGTTGGAATCCAGTGAGGGGAACAGCATATCACTTTAAATTGCGGGCCGGTTGAACTAGGTTTGCCTGGTTCCTTTTCTGGTTTACATATGTTTTTTACTAAAATGAATAAGCCCTGCTCATCAAAAAATAATAAAAGAAGACAAAATCACTGCAGCCCGGGGTTGCCATATCTTCTCCCTACACAGAGGGCAGGTTGTCCATGGAGTTTGAGGACCACAAAGAGCATGCCCAGGGAAAGCACTAGCAGACACCAGAACATTCTGGAGGCAACAAGTAAGGCCGGCTCCACCCTCAATTGCTTTCAGGTTCAATTGGAGCAGCTATAAAGAGGGCAAGGAGCTGTCAAAGGATCAGCACTGTAACAACATCCTGCATGGTTCTGCTTCCCAAAAGATTTCAGAGGTGATGGCGTACAGCCTGAGGAGTCCGAAGATTCCGACAGTGAACAAGAGTCGATGGTGAACAGAGCCTCAACGTATTTGGTTTTCCCTTTTCTTGATTTCATACCTGTGTTTTGTTGCCTTCAGGTCTCACACGCCCAGTCCATCACCAATTTCTGTGGGGAGCTCAAGCTACTGGAGTTTCATCAGATCTGAAAATTACTGAGAGGAAATTACTTTTTCTGATCTTGGAGGAAGTGATCAATGTAGCAATGGAGGGGATTTCTTGACAAAATAACCTGGCCCCACTTCTTCATATGTCTAGGAAGGCATGTGAAAGAGATGTCTCAACTCATTTGGATTGATTTCTGCATATACAAATGCAAAAAAGTGACACGTTCTTAGTCAACATTTTCATTTTCTCATATGTCAAGGAAAATGCCCACAGAACCATTCTTTCTCCAACAAGCCAGAAACTTAATTACTAAAAGAAAAAAATATAATTGTTCAAAAAAACAAGATTTGTTTGGGTTTTGTACATAGAAATATTACATTCATTGAGACATCAGAGGCATTTGTTTATCATTAGCATACTACATTCATTTTCATTAATTGCTTCTTTACAAAGATGGCCTTGCTCAGTGTCTTTTTATAACACTTTCTATGTGCAACTAAAATAATGGGATGCAGTCAACTGGGTTAATTGCTTTTGTTGCAACAGACATGAGACAAAGGACATCAATACAATGTCAAAGAATTACTGCACCCCTTTATGTGCATGTTATCCTCCATTTCCAAGAACAGTTAGATGTCTATTAAGTTACTGAAGCACTTCAAAGCATTGGTACACCGTGATCTTATAGTCTTAGTTACATTTATATAACCACAGTACCTCAGAAATGATTTGAACAAAGTCTTTGAACAAAAGGTACAGGTATATTCTATCCATAAAGCTCCCTCAATAAAACTGGGCCTATGGCAGGAACAGTATGTTCCAGCAAGTAAACCAACAACTATCATAGAATATACTGAACATTTACATTCCATCTTAAGATTAATGAAAAAGGGTTGTCACTATTTTCATACTAGTTCAACAAATAATAAAATAATAACAAAAATGCAAACAGGACAGAGAGAGGGATAAATTGTTTTCTAAAGACTGCCTCAGGTTATCATTCATCATTTGTGTGTTCAAATTGCTGCCCAGACTATCAGCATGCATTCAGAATGGCGACTGTTCACTATGAGGTTTGATGAGAAGGAAAAATGGTGCAATCTGGCATGCCAACATTAGAAGGGACATTTGAAAAGTAGGATGGGGGTGCGGATAGTGTTATTACGCAAAGCAGCATCTTCGCCTTAGCTTTCAGAAGGCCTCAGCTCCATTAAGTCATTTTCTTCCAGTTTGCTATGAAGCTTTTAGTCCATTCTTTCCTCTGACACTAAAAACACCAAACTAGGGGTGCAACAGAACAACTAACCCATAGTAGGTATAGGAGTTTGAGGGTCACTGTTTGGTACAGATTTGGTACAGCACAAAAAGGTATTGTCTAGAGTTACTGAAGATCCAATACTACTCCAGGAAGAATACATATATTATATACGTACAATATTAAAGTGCAATGGGCAAACATGGCCCAAACATTGCTTTACAATCTTATATTACAGGTAGTACCTGTTTGCGGAAATAGCTAGGAAAGACATTTGTAATCTGCTTTGAGCACCATAAGACGGTCCTGAAACCCTTGATTCTCAACCACAGAGTACATGGCACATCCACAGACATACATACACCTAACACTCATAATTTGCATATGGGCACGGAGTCAGGTGTGTTACCATTGGACCACAGATCCGCACAGATGAATGGGTTTGACCATTAACATAACATTGCTTTCGCATGCCCAGGCTACCCCGGAAAAGCGAAAAAGCAATATCAGAGAGAAAGACCGGGCCTATTCAAGAAGCAAGTGTCTCTAAACTGGGTCTGCTCTTCATTGCACCTTGATGGCTTTGGGGGTCAATGCATCATACTCAATTTCCTCCTTCAGGGAACCACTGTTACATACAATTTTGAAAGTGGTTAACCAGCTTCCTGTCTACTGGAAGCATACACACCTTTTATGGACCCCAGACTAGCTTAGCAGAGCAAAATCAGAATACAGGAATACACTGTTTATCAAAGGATGGGACTGGAGACATTCCCCAAGTGGGATAGAGGACTAAACTCTTTTTACTTTGCAATTAGCAGGCACTTGTATTTACATGAGAATAACCAATGATGACTGACAGAAATTAATCATTCAGTACACAGCCAATTGTTTGAGGTGCATATAAATATAAGTTGTAAGGTTATTTTTTATGCCAGATAACTTGACAATATCTGACATTCAGGGTGTGCAAGTGCCAAACTATGTAAATTCACACATTGGCCCTGTTCACTCAGCAACATGTTTTATTTGGATTACAAATGTAAGCAAACTGCTAAACCCTAATTAAAAAGAATGAAGCAAATATAAGGGGACAATAAGAGATGCACTATAACTATCCTGTCCATTAAGTGTCTGATGCACATGCAAACAGTGTGAATTCATTTGATAGAAAATTAATTTTTCTAATGAACATTTGTTTCAGTTTTTTATTAGTCCTTCAAAGTTCCTGTTATTCTGTTTACATAATGCACCACAAATGACAATGTCCATGGTCAATGTCTTTCTGTTCTCTGTATCCAGGCACATTGTAATGAATGGAGTTCCGGCTGAGCAAGGCTCCTAGTCACCATCTGTGTGTGGAAAACTAGGCCTTGGGCCTAGCAGAAACCACTAGAAGTCTCCCTTTTGAAGTAATGTCTTAAATCACAGCAGGAGGAAGGTAAGAAATTAATATGCCAATTGACAATTCATTCCCTGGAAAATCTCATTGGGGTTGTAATGCAGTTTAAGAAAACTATGATAAACACTGAATGACATGAAGCTGGCGTAATAGGGAAAACAGAAACACACTATACCTTCCCTGTCAAGGACCAATGAATAAATCAGCATATACCACCAATTCTAATCCATTTAATTTGGGTGGGGAAAATAATACATATGGCAATTGACAAGGCATACACTGGTGCCCCTTCTGAGGGTCTGATTTAAACAAATAGTGTCTCTTATTTTTTTCTAACACGAGAATAATTGGGGAAAAATCTTTACTGTACAATTACAGTATATTATTTTAATATATTTTCCATAACAGCTATGGTGATAGATCATCTACCCCAACCTCACTGAGCACTGTGAGTGATTATATTGCCTTCTACCTGCACTAACCTATAACTCCAATAGGTTCAAAGATTCTACTGTGAAACGTTGATACAAGTGGTGTTTATTATGGTTAACATTGCATAAAAAATATTTGTATCTAGTGTTTCATTGCTGAAACATTTAGAAGGTAATTAAAGCCCTACTCATATTACAGAGCAAGTGTTGAAGCTTCATATTACATCAACATTCACCCTGTAGCACTACAGATGAAAAATTGCAGTCTTGCAGGAGGTATGGGTAAGACAATTTGGGTAAATCCTCTAATTATACAATAAACGTGACATTTGTGAACACTTAAAACGACAAGGTTCTTTAGTGTAGTAAATTCTAAAAGAATCACGCAGTGTTCTGTTCTATTAAGAATATATTAGTCTCTGTGACATGTTGGGAACAAACGTAGCAGACAGAACAGGGCACCAGATAGGTCATTTACTGCTTGCACTGTAGTAGACAAAGTCATTGATAAACATGACTACGATGTATACACGTATATATCTAGGATGGCAAGAGGAAATGTATAGATGAAAAATGAATGAACGCATGACATTTCAGCTGTAGGCACTGTCTCGTGATTACGTCACGAGTCAGGTGATCAATCCATCTGTCACTCCTAGGTAGAGTATGTTCATTATAGCAACTATTTCAACATCATAAACATTAACATTTCGTCATATGAAGGAAAGCCGAAAGATGCAGAAAATAAGAGGAAACTAGTATTTTTACCAACCGCTGCTCGTTTACTCATTTTCCTTCCATCATGAGCAGTCAGCTGACTGAACTAGCGTAGCTAATACCAGGGTAGCTGTCTTGGGTTATCTTAAAGTTAGCTTTACCGATGGAAGACGGACCAAGACAGTAAACGTATCTAAATAGTTATAAGCATAACTAAACCAGTTTGTAATAACATTAATATCAAATTTTTTGTATTTAATGTACAGTAGGGAATATAATTTCGATAATTTTGCAAGACAGTTCTGCATAGGCTAGCTATAGCTCTGACGTTTGGCCCGCATTATTACAACTTTGCTTAGCCGTGTTGGCTGCATTAACAATCTGAAACGTTCTAAGTTAAAGGAAACTGCATTTCATATTGCCTATATTTCAGACACTTTAGAGTAGCATTTGTGTTCAAGCAAACATGCCAGAGCTAGGTTAACTAGCTAGCAAGCTATGGAGAATCCGTTGTTAACCTTCTGCTTGCTAGTAGTAGGTACGTACTTAGCCTTGGCTGTGAGATGTAGTTTCTGGTCACAGCCTGTGTGTGTGTCCTTGCCGCAGCTGGGCCGTTCATGTCCACTGTCCTGTTTCCCACTAATGTTGCCATGATTAAATAGAAGAAACACGCTACTGGAGCTACAGTACTGAGTCGACGTGCAGATAGCTGACCGTATTAAATGACACTGAGTCATATGACACTGGAAGCCGGATGTTTGATTATACAGGAAGTCACGACAGAGTGCACGTTCACATCTTATTTTTTCAGTTGGAGGCGCGCGTCCGTATCAGAGTATAAGCCGTAGATATGCTTAGCCTAAAAGCAAGGGCAGAATTTCTCAAACCATTTTATGCCAGAGTGCAGCAAAATTGTACCAAAAGATTTGTGTGACTAACCCAAGACGAATGTGTTTATTTAGCTTGCAAAAAAGTGATTGTTTTTACAGTGTCTGTGGCATGGTCTTCATCTAGATGATTGACCATAATTATTTTCAATAGATTATTTCTATGACATTGCTACCCTAAAATATTGAATTGTTGTTAAATAGGAATGATATAGTCCATTGTTAAAGATGCATTCAGAGATTTTTGGCCATTGGTATTAAAAGTGGCGCTGTTGAAAAATAGCCCCTGAAAATGTTATCACTTTGGTTAATTGAAGTATGTGAATGGTTCTACAGATAGATTATATACTGTTAATAAACATATTACATCCAAAATGGGAGGCAGAACTATTTTTTTGTTATTGAATGAAGTGCCATATTCAAGCAACTTTCTGTTTTAGCACACATTGTTGGTATCAGAAACATGATAAAACGTGATATTTCAGCTATATAAATGAAAGCCATTGGCTGTTGCGATAACCTGAATAAACATACAGAAATAACACAGAAAAATCTGTTACACCACATTTTTTATCTGACAGATGTAAGTCTATTATTTATTCTGACTGAAATGCATACTATTGATGGAAAGTTCCTGAAAATGTCCAAGAAGATCATGCATTTCTTAAAAAGATTTTGATTAACATTGTAATACAGTTCTCTTTCATTGCTTTGGTGCCATTCTCAAATTACTTTTACTTCTACTTTATTCTCTACTCTGCTGTTAAAAAACATGTTACTATTATCTGACTGCTTTTTACTAATAATAAGTGGAAAAAAAATTAAACCAATACATTAGAAACTGGTTTGTCTACTGCAAATTTTGATAAACATATGAATGAATTATGTTTTTGAAGCAGAAAGTCATATATATATATACATATATATATATATATATATATATATATATATATATATATATATATATATATATATATATATATATATATATATATATATATATATATATATATATATATATATATATATATATATATATATATATATATATATATATATATATATATATATAT
>JACXGJ010001917.1:0-16509 GCA_016801105.1 Esox niger
CCCCCCCCCCCCCCCCCAGGTAACAGCCATAAGCTGGCTTTATATAAATGTATATTATCATAGTAAAAAAGGACGAAATAACTCTAATAAACCGAGATGATGCAGCTCCATTCTGTACCGAGCGATCAGCCATAGCGCCCCATCAAATGAATTGTAATGCAACATAATGAAATATAAATCGGAACAGCTGACAAATTAAGTTACAAAGCAACTATTATAATTTAGAAAATCCAATCATTGCTCGTATGATCCTTGCCTATATATTGTTTTCCTTCACCGAAAACTGCTAATATGTAAGAGCTAGTTATCTTCCGTAATTTCACATTACTGAGCGTGACAAACGTATAAACAATGAGTCAGGAACACACATCAAAAATGAATTGAATTAATAATAAATTACTATATTTGATACTTACCAGTAAGACACTTCTCGAAGTAACACCACTTTAGATAGAGCGCATCACAAGCGGCTTCCCTTTCCGAGTAGTAAATCCTAGACCAACAGACAGTTGCTCGCGCGTGTACTAGTTCGGACTTTCGTATGTAAGCAGACGTTAAACGTTATAGTTTTTTTCTTTTTAACACTCGTGATAGGCTAAAGCAGGTTGTGGCACTTTACGTTTTTCTTTGTTGTGCGAGTTTAGAAGGGACCACTTGTTTCCTCCGTATAGGCAATAAGGCTTAAAAAGCTGGGAGCCTTAGCTAACGAAGTCTCCTTGGAAACTGGACACAGGACTAGCCTTGCTCTGATGCTCATTGGCCAGAATGTAAAAAGCTTTATTCACGCTGGGTGGTGTGTGTGTCCTCGGTTGCCTCGGATCCCAGGCCTCTCAGAAATAAAATAAGTATTAAGTACTGGCTAGGCCTATACGTGTAACCCCCCAAATAAAACGTGCAGCATACATTTTTGCAAGGGCAGCATATAGGCTATTTTAAAGAAACATGTTTGCTTAGGTAGCCTATAGTCTAATATTTTGTACACATGCACTTTTTTCACTGTTTTATATTGTGTTGTTGCTTTGTTTCAGTGTTCACACTAACACTATTACCATGGGGCCTACAGGTACACTCCATTCAGCTCCCAACAGTAGATGAAACATGATCATGAATAGACATATCTTAATTGTATAGTAAGCCACTCAGCCTGCGATATCCTGTTACACAGCCTGACACTAGATCCTATGGTAAATAAGAGGACCAGTGGTATTCTCTCTCTATCCCTCCTTGCATGGCTACTAACTTACTTCAGACATGGTTTGATGCATGTTGATGTGCAATACCACTATAAAGTTGAATATTGATTGGAGTCAATGCATAAACTCAACCGCTCACAATTCAAGGGCAACCCTTGGCAACTATTATCAGCACAGCATTGCTTGTGTTAACCTTCATTCATTTTGACTGAACCTCTAGCTGGGAGAATATCCCACAGTGCATCAAATTGCCTTATTGCTCTTATAAACCATGTACCAATGCAAACACAACAGTAAGATGTGATGTGATGTCATTGGGACTACTCTAGCATTTTCTAAAGTGTAGGATCAGATGGGGGCTGTAATTATTACAGAAGCGCAGTATCGGCTTGGAAGGGTAACATTTTTGGGAAAGATTATTTTCTAACTGTTTTTACACTATGCTGTATATTTAAATGTATAAGCTATGTTGTATATATCTATGTAAATGACCAAATATGATGAATAATCTAAAACAATGTGATTATGGCAAAATCCTGAGTTTACACAGTACATAGGCTATCAGCAAAAACAATTGTGTCCCTTTAAATATCATGAAATTGGGTACAAGCTATGTTTGATGTGAGGATCTTCTCATCTTTGTGACCCTCTCAACCTCAGCTCTTTGAAATGGTGAAAGAGTTTGCCATTTCATGCGAATATGTATGTATGATCTATGTCTGGCTATGGGTGAATCTGGGGAACGTAAATCCAGATTCCAAGTGGGAGGGGGTTCACACTGGGAAATTACAATTTCAGGTTACAGTGTTAGGACTAAGGAAAACTTACATTGACGATCAGAGGTTTGGGATCACATTAGATGTGTCCTTGTTTTCCATGTACATATGTCCTTGTTTTCCATGAAAACATACATGAGTTTGAATAGGAAATATAGCAAAATGAGAAGGAAATATAGACAAATAATGATTTTTAATTGAAGTAGGAATTGTCAATACGAGGTTAAGATTCAGTGACTGTGCTGGTCACTCTAATATAGACCAAATAGGAAAAAATGTCCTCCAGTCAAGCGCCATCCACAGGGTATGGCATGCTGTTGCAAAATGGAGTGATAGCCTTCCTTCTTTGAGATCCCTTTTAACCTGTACAAATCTCCCACTTTACCACCACCAAAGCATCGACAGACCATAACATTGCCTCCACCATTCTTGACAGATGGCATCAAGCACTCCTCCAGCATATATTCTTTGTTTTACGTCTCACAAATATTCTGCTTTGTGTTCCAAAGACCCCAAACTTAGATTTTTGTGTCCATAACACATTGTTCTAATCTTCTTCTGTCCATTGTCTGTGATCTTTTGCACATCGTAATCTTGTCTATTTATTGGCCAGTCTGAGATATGGCTTTTTCTTTGCAATTCTGCCTAGAACGTTTCCTGGAGCTGCCTCTTCACTGTTGACATTGAGACTTGTGTTTTGTGTGTACTACTTAATGAAGCTGCCAGTTTGAGGACCTGTGAGGCATCCATTCTCTAACAAGACACTAATTTATCCTCTTGCTCAGTTGTGCACCAGAGCCTTCCACTCCTTTATCTTACTGCTTCTTTAACAAGATTTCAGCATAATTGCAAACTATGTGCTTTTTTAAAAAAAAGAATAACATTTCTAAGTGACTCCAAACTTATGAACAGCAGTTTATATTGTGCAGGATTTTCATTTTGTCTCACTGTGTGATTTACATGCACATAGGGAACAACCGCTTATGAGATAAAATCTAAACTTGCACAATCTCTACTGGAGAAAATAGAACCATGCAACAGTGCAGTAAAAGATGGAACCTTCCAGTAAGAATTTGTCAGGTTGTAAATACGGCCCTAACAATGGACATGAGAAAAACAAATGTTATTATGACAGAGAAGAAGACCCTATCTGGCATTACAGAGCCATTTAACTGAGGGTCATCAGGGTCAAGTGGTACTGGTTTCTCAGAGAGACAGAGAGAAGCCACAGTTAAGATGGTCACATTTTATTCTTTCCCAACTCCTGTGTCCTTATTTTTCTTCCAAGTCTGTGTCCTGTTACTGGGAAAACCACCTGGGAGGATCGTCATTCAGAAATATTTGTGTGAAACATTTCTTAAAATTGCTGTTTTTTTAGCATACAGTATTTGATATGAAAACAGTCTGTTATTTTTACTCAGAAATTATTTGATTATTTGCGTTAAGTAATACATAGGAACATACAGTATTTACATGACATTCTAATGAGTTTTGCCCAGAACAGCTCACTCTACAGGACAGCCCATATTTTATAAAGTCCTTGTCACATCCGCAGTTGTCACAGAGTGCCTTTACAGACACAGATTGAAACCCCAAAGAGCAAGAAACAACAGAGTTGATCAATCAATCAAATGTGTTTATAAAGCCCTTTTTACATTAGCAGTTGTCAGAAATGAGTTGGCCCTCATTTCAGGGTGGTTTGAGTTGGTTGGTGTCCCTTTGGTTAATGCTTGGTTATGTGGATGGATTGACTTCCTGCCTGTTGGGCCATGTCCGGGGCCTCCCCGGATAGGGCCACACTGTCACTGGACCCCTTGTCTCAGCCCCAAGGTGTTACTCTGCTATATTATTGTGCAGAGGGAGTAGGGTCAGTTCCCTTTCTCCATTGTAAATCCTTGCAAATCGAAGGAATGCAATTTCTAAATTTTCCTTGTCTCCTGCTCCGTTTAAACTTAGGACATGAGGTCTTCGCCCACACCTCCAGATTTCCAAGCCCAGAAATAAAATTAAATATAGACAATTAGCTTAAGTTTGCCACAATTTTTTGTGATCAATTAACGTTACATGTTCATCATAATTATTGATCACTACATGGCCTTCTGTACCCCTAAAGGCATTTGTGGAAATGGGTATTCATCTCCCTGCCAGGCGTAATGCTTTCCAATTGGATTGTACCTACAGTGATGTGTACAGAATATACTTGCTGTCAAATTTATTTAAACTGATACAGTATAACATATATAGCATTTTGAATGTACAGGTTTACTTTGTATTTAACACAACACTTTAAAATTAGAAAATCATTATTTTACAGCCATAATTTGTTTAAATCATTGATGCAGTAACTTAAATGAAAAATAAGGCCATAATGATTTGGTTGTCGGGTAAAATCAATACGAACTTGTATATTATTATTTTGGCCTTGTAATATTATTTTGGCCATGTAGGTCGAGGCAGACCAAATAAAAGATGAGCTGTATTCCAAAAGGAGAAAACAAGTCAATGCACTTTTACCCTTGGTTTACACTGACCTACAGGATGCAGGCCGACCGGTACATTTTGCTGAAATGGCACTATATCAGGTTTTGTTGGTCACGAAACATTTTACAACGATGTTAACGTTTAAACACCAAATCAAACAATAAGGTATTTTTGGAAGCTGATTTGCTGGGCTATAACGTTCTTCATGAACTTGTTTGATTGACAGATGTTTCAACAAATCAAACAAAGCGAATACACCATTCAGACCGTTCTGACCAATCATAACGAAAGAAGACCAGATCCTAGCTCTAGAAGTGAGTTGGCTAGCTAGGTACTTTTGCCATAGATGGTATCGAGTAGACGTGGAAAGTTTCATGTTAGTAATATATGGTTGAAAACTTTGATTAGAATATGAATGGAACAACATACTCAAACTTTGACAATCAGGAACATGTTCTGAAATTAGGCGAAACATTTGAAAAACAACCCAAAGGCGCGTACCATACGGTGCGATGTAAGTGGCATTTTGAGACTTGCTAGCTAGCTTTCTATGCTAACGTTATATTGCTAAATCCATATATGCACGGTATAAATGAAATGCGTACTGTAGTTCCTTGTAATTGCATTGAATTTATTAACAGTGATCTATTTTGTGATATTGAGTTCTTAATTTTAACCCCGTTATATTACATTGTAGTACTTTTGATTGGGCTTTTGTTTAGCCACTTACATCTGTCATCTAGTTTTAACAATACTAGTTCCCGTTAGCGTGGCATTGTGGCACCGTCTTCTGGTTAACAGTGATAACTGCAGCTTAATTATACTAGAATGAACCTCTTATCTTGGATCCAGATGACTTCAAACCAGCTTCCATTGACACAGCCTGTGAGGGCGAGTTAGAGGTGGGAAAGGGAGAGCAGGTTACTATCACATTGCCCAATCTGGAGGTAATTATTAAGTATTATTATGGTTAATTATTGAAAGTTGCGCATTGATTGATTTACCACAATTCCTAGATTTCCAGTGATTTATTAAATCAAGTGATTAGATTTTACAATTTTACCCAGGGATCAACTGCCCCTGTAACAGTCTTCAAAGGATCCAAAAGGCCTTATATGAAGGAATGTATTCTCATCGTAAATCACGATACAGGAGAGTACCGTCTGGAGAAACTTAACAGCAACATTGCAGTAAAGAAGACCAGGTGAGTGGACAGGATAGTTTTGACTTTTGTTTATTTCACCACATTGTTGTGAAACAATCTAGCAGTGGAAAACAAGGCACCAATATCCGCTAGCCCCCACAAATAATTCAGCTCCCCAATTTCTATCCCACTGATTTCAGTAAATTATAGCTCCCTCCCTCTGGACAATCTTTGTAATTTTGTAAGTTGCAGGTCTATGGCCAGATGCATTCTACAACCAATTCTGAACAAAATCAGGCCACTGGTGTTTGAGATTGTGACTCGCAAAATGACCCACATCAATGGATTGATTGATCCGTTTCTTACTGGACACTGGCCCTGTTTGAAATGACTCGTTTTCATTCCCTGTTTACCTGTGCTGTCCTGATTCACTTGTCATTTTGATTAGAGTTCCTTAGCTAATTTTAGGTGTGTGTGGGTGTGTTGTCAGGGCGGAAGGCAGCAGTAAGATCCAGTCTCGTATCGAGCAGCAAACCAGTCGTCTGAGCCAGCAGATGAAGACTAGTGGCAATGGGGGCAGCAGCAAGATCCCAGCAGGCTCCAAGAACTCTCCTCCTAAAGAGAAGATGTCCCCTGCCTCCCCCATGGATGACATTGAGAGAGGTAAGCTAACCAAATCAGCAGTGTCATGTTTAATAGCTTTGCTTTCCTCCAACTGTACTTTAGACTAAAGACCATGGTCTTAAATGGAACAGATTCTCTGTTATTTCTATGGGATTGCAATTTAATGTCAGAGACATGACCTGTGCGTGCGTGTGTTTTTAATACAGAGCTAATGGCGGAGGCACGAGTTATGGACCAGATGAGTAGTGGCGACAGCTCCTCTGACTCCCACAGCTCGTCGTCCTCCAGCAGTGACGACAGCTCCAGCAGCAGTGACTCTGAGGCCCCACCTCCCCCTGGGCCCCCTGCGGGCCCCCCTACAGGTCCCACACCTCACCAGGGCATGCCTATCCTCACCACCGCCACAGCCTCGCCGCCTCGTGGTGGAGGACACCTCATGAGCACATTAAGTGAGTTAATCCATTGTGTATTCGCCCAATCAGATTTAAATTAAAATTTTAAATTACTGCGGATTTAGGCTTGATTGTTGCCAAACCTCATCTGGCAGAGGTGAAATAATTTCTTGTTAGCCTGGTGTTAATAATGAATGCACCTCCTGAGCTCCATGGGTATTCTAACCGGTCATTCTTTATTTTGACAGAGAACGACCTACAGTTAAGTGAATCTGGCAGTGAAAGTGATGACGACTGACCGCTGAGTGACCACTATGATGCAGTGGTGTGTCAGGGAGGTCAGTCTGGACAGCTGCACTGACCTTCGCCTTTATCCACTTCGCCTTTAGCTTACAGCAGGAGTGGAACGAGAACAGGGAATGTGATCATCTTTATGCCAAATGAGACTGCGTCCCTATATCATGGGAGACGACATCCTTGAGCACCACACCGCCATATCAGTTTATCGTGTCTTAATAGTCTCAGTTGACGTTAGTGCCTTTTTTTTTTCTTTTTTCTTTTTTTTTACTGACACAGCTAAATAGCTTTGCTCAGATCTCTTATCTACAAATTTAAACTGGATTACGTTCTAGTTACAAGTTTTGTGTTAGTTCTAGCTGGCCACTGAACTGGGATCCATACATCTGAATCGAACAGAGGTGGTGTTATCAACCATGTCAACATCACTATGGAGTTAGCCCTTCAGAAAGACTTCACAGTGCCAGTGTTTCTTTAGTTCTAGTAGTTAGCCTTTATGCTGAGGCTACTGTGAATGATTTACTCTTAAAATATACAGGATAGGTTGAAAAAGTTATCTTGTTGCTTTATCAGGAATTTTCTTAATGTTACTTTTTTGTTCAATATATGGTCTAGCAACATCAAGGTTGGGAGTATTTAAGGAAACTATTGCACTACTTGAAAGTGATGGATTTAGCCTAGCGTGGGGGTAAGTGCAACTTAAATATTTTGCTCAGCAATGCTACGTAATATTGTATCTGAAAGATTACTTGGCTTTGTAGCTTTATACCTGCAATACTTGAATCTGACTCATGATTATTTATATTTGACATATTTACACAGAAAGACCAACATCTTAATATATTCTATAGAGGTCAAATCAATGGGACGAGAAGCTCCTATAGCTAGATGTCAGTGAGTCTTACAGCAGCACATTATGTGCCTTTTGAACTGCCTTTATATTTCCTTCTGCCCCGTCTGTTGTAATTGTTTCCTGGGTGAATAGATTTTTTTTTGCCTTTTCTCCCCAAATATTGGATCCAATTTGTCATTAATACCCTACCTCATCTCAGCATCTCCCAGCAGACTCTATAGTCAAATGTCGAGACAGGTCATCCGAAGCACATCCCATGCAGTTTGGTTCCTTATCCTGTGTTTGCTCAACCAGGAAGTATTTTACGTGCTGGTGGGACTTAATTATGTACTCCTACCTGGATTGAGCTAAGTGGTGCCCGAGCTGGCCACAAGGAGTCACCAGAGTGTGAGAAGCCAAGGCAGCCATATTGGAATCCCCCAAATCTGGATGAGTCCGATGAACACCTGGGCTCGTCTGTGAGCCCGTTTCAAACCCTGGTCTCGCAATGATGCAGCTAACCTGCGAGGCAGTGACTTTAACCGCTGTGCCATTCAAGGGGCCTCTTAGCTGGGGCAAAAATGTTGTCTTTTACTCCTCAACCCACCTCTTTCTCAAAACATTTGAGGAGAGGGTCCCAGAGGAACCTCAGATCTCAAAAGCAGGAAATGAATCAAGGAATCAACAAGACTTATGCATATTACATTAATGTTTTTAGGACATTAGCTGTGTCCCAATAATCTCCTTTCTGTGAAATCTTTAGTTCATGTTCCCCTTTCTGTAGGGAAAAATGACTTACTTCTGGAGAAGGACATTATTGGGACTAAATAACCTTAACCTCTAACAAACTTGGAAAGATGGGTATATAGTTGAAACAGCTGATTTTGCTTGTGGATGAATGCTGGATTCATTAGGTGCATGCATACTTAACAATTTTGGCAATTATTTTGCAGATAAATAAAACGTTTATTTGTGAATATGTGTTGGTTCTTTTTATTTCAATTATTTAGGATATAATACTGCCTTATTCTCTCACTGTTTGGCAATAGCCATTATGATGCAAAGAAGTGACCTTGGACTTGAGGGAAAGTTCACATAGATTACTGACAAACTGTTCCAAAGTTTACTATGTTCAGACGTATTAGCAGCTAGCTGGCGGATTATGATCTAGTACAGAAGTGTTCCATTATAATCAACAGGAAGCTGTTAGGTCGCGCGGACAACTACGATTGCCAGCTCCTCGGAGGACAATTTATGCGTCAAGATGTTTAGCAAAACATTATTTCAGATCGGTCAGCATGTTTCCATAAAGGACAGAAAAAATGCGATTAAAATAGTGACATCCACATTATCGCATGTTAGTGACAAGCGACGCGATGCCTCTTCCAATGCCGCTGTGTTGGGGGATAACAATAAACAGAAAACTATGGAAGATTTGGATGGACCTAGTTTAATGACGTCTTTGTATTGGCTTTTCGGTAAAGGGTATTTTCAGACGACACATCAATTGCAAGTAAGTAGTCTACTATACTGTTGTGACCGCGCGTTGTGAAGCAAACCTGCTAGGCTGCTGCAGTGTCTCAACCGCAGACCATGTCTACCGCTCACAATTCAGAATGCCATCACATCTGCTTTGCAAATGTTCTATGTCACCGTACGTTTCGCTGATCAAGTGCTGGATGTAAGGCCTTTGCGCATGGAGGCGTTAAAAATACATGAACATTTTACCATACGCAAAGAGCGCCAAGAAAACACGGTGAACATTTTACGTCCTACATTACGTTCGGTTGTTAATTGATTGGGCGACTACGGTGTCAGAATTCATGCCACTCCATGCAATACCTTGCATGCCATTCCTGAATTATTAAAATGTAATTCATGAATGACTTATGATTGTTTATATTTTACAAACTCAAAGACTAAATGCTTAATAAACTGTAGAGATATACAAGTCGTATCTAACTGCCTGTGCTTTGTTAGGTATGTTACATCCCAGAACAAAAACGATGTGCATTTAGACATTGTAAACTTTTATTCTCATATGTTGGAAAATTACGTCGTACTGTACTTTCCATAAGAGCGGATTGTGCACTCATTCATCCACAATTCAGATTTTTCTGCATTCATTGCTGCAAATATTGTTCTCTACTTTTCCCTAGATTGAACACAGCAATATATATGGCCCTCTGTGGAAATCAAAGTATGGGCCCTTAGTGATTGTAAATGTGGCCAGTGCTGAACTTATTGAGCAGGTGTTGAGACAAGAAGGACGGCACCCCATCCGCACAGACATGCCCCACTGGAGGAGCTACCGGCAGTTGAGGAACCATGCCTACGGACCCCTCACAGAGTGGGTAACATTGTGGATACCCACCAGCCCTGTCCGGTAGACTGGTCCCAGATCTTTTTCTAGTGTATAGTCCACTACCTGCACAGAGTAGTCGAAACAAAACAACATTTACAGGTCTGGGATCAAGCATCATATCACCTTGAATGTCATTATATTCAACAATATTTTTGGACAAATGTGCGAAATACTGAATTATTGCAATGTGTTTCGATGACTATTTCCCATTATGTAGTTGAATGTAGTTATTTTTGTATTTCTTGTTGCAGAAGTGTGTGTAATAAATTGCCACATCGTTTCACAAGGATGTGACTTACGTAGACACAGTTAAAACATGAACTGCGAAAAGAAAAAAGAGCCAGACAGTTTATCATTATATTGAAACAGTAACCTAATGACACAAAGCAGTCATGACATTGACATTGTTCTTAAGAACACAGACATTGTATTACATGATTAATTTATTGACAAATAGGATTTGTGTAGGTAAAAACACGTGCCGGTTTGAACACATGAGTACAACTTTCAGAACTAATGGATTAGGTGATACAAAAAGTAAAGAAGTCTTGGTTTATTGCTGGTAACTTCAAATGTGTCGATGGTCACGTTCATGTGTAAAGTTAAGAACACGATGTGGCACGTGAAACTACATAAGTTACACTATAGAAATCCGTTGGCGAATCACACAACATAATTTGTTAAAGTAGAAACTCGAAAGAACACTAAGCTCCGGTAAAATGGATCGGTTACACATCAGTCTACTTCTGGTTGTTTAGCACGCTCTGTCAACTGTGGTTGGTTTCAAGTGACCTTTCATCCTGCTGTCTCACTCTTTTCAACTCATTTTTTTCTGTTCTGTCTTGCTTTCTTTCTCACTCAGTTTCTCCACATTAAAGCATGGTACCTTCTGTGTCTATGCTACAGGATGGGTGTTCAGTGGCAGCGCATCAGGAGTATTTTGAATCCCAGGATGCTAAAGCCCAGGCATGTCTCAGCCTACAGCAATGCTATTAATAATGTGGTTACAGACTTCATACAAAAGGTGGCCTGGCTCCGGGACACCAAGGGTGACGGGGTTATGGTGAACGACGTGGCCGGGGAACTCTACAAGTTCGCTTTCGAAGGTGAATTGTGCAAATATTAGCTCCTGTTCTAGTTCAGAATGGACCCTAAAAATATCAGGCTATTGAGAAAGCTACTGTGTTTAGAAAGCCTAATAGAAACTCATGTGTTGTCACTATCTTTACACACAGTTCTTTGTACGCATTTGTCTAAAGTTTCAATAAAGGCTGTTCTCCTCGCGCCCTAATGTCATTGGTAACTTTCTGTGTGTGACACAGGATTTGGTGCATTGTATGGGCCGTAGAAAGTATCTGCCAGAGAACTGACCTTGGATGACGGATTGGTAGTCACGTGTGGGAATATTCAAGCACAGACTATTTAGCGGCCAAAGCCAACCATTGACGAATGTTATAAAGGATGATTCAAATCATTCGACTACAGCATGGTGTTTGTTGCTTTCCTCCCTGTCTGCAGGGATCTGTTCCGTGTTGTTCGAGACCCGTATGGGCTGTCTGAATGAGGTGGTTCCTGAAGAGACCCAGAAGTTTATCATCTCTGTAGGAGAGATGTTCCGTCTCTCCCCCATTGTCATCCTATTCCCCAAGTACACCTGGCCTTACCTCCCCTTCTGGAAACACTTTGTGGCTGTCTGGGATCACCTCTTCTTAGTGGGTGAGTGATTGAGTGATGGATGATTTTCTGAATCATATGCGCTAGCATGCATAATAAAGATTCAAAAGCTAGGCTGCACAGTGAAACATAGAATCACATAACCTTAACCTTAAGAAAGTTCAACAGCTAATGTGAATGAGAGGCAGAAGGTAAGATGACACTAACCTGGTTCTCCTGATTAAAATGAAAATAGCTGATGATTTATTATACAGCGTAACAATAACAGGCACATTGCACGTTCCTTATTTTACCCCACAGTGTAAAGTCACCGCCCCCTTTCAATATGTTCACATTTTGTGTCCTTACAGCCAGAAATAAAAACATACATTTGTAATTAAAACAGTAAAATACCATATTTGGTTAAGTGAACACCCCCTTGAAGTTATTATTGATGGAACAACGTTTTGCTTGAATTACAGCCATTAGTCTCTTTGAATACATCTCTAATATTATTTAGCTCATTCTTCCTTGTAGAATTGTCAAAGCTCAGTCAAATTGTATGGTGACTACACATGGATGGAATTCTTCAAGTCACTCAACAGATTCACTATGGGATTTAGGTTTGGGCTCTGGCTAAGCCCTTCAAGGACATTCACCTTCTTGTCCTTCAGCCACTGTACAATTGCTTTGGTGGTGTGCTTTGGGTCAGTGTTATGTTGAAATGTGATATCCATTTTCCCCTCTATCCTGAAAAGTGCTCCAGTCCCTGCAGAATAGAAACACCCCCACAACAGGATGCAGCCCTCACAGTGCTTTACTCTAGGGATGGTGTTCTTTGGGTGGAAAGATGGATTGAGTTTTCAGCAGACATATCAGTTTGTGTTAAGGTCAAAAAGTTCCATATTGGTCTCATATAACCACAGTACCTTTTGCCACTTGGCCTCGGAATCTGTGTTTTTTTCTTGCCATCCTCCCATAGCCTCTCTGATTAGTCTCCTTGTCCGGTCATCCAGTTTGGAGGTACTGCCTGATCTGTGCAAAGTTTAGGTGTGCCATACCCCTTTCTCTTCTTATTAATGGTCTTAACTGTACTTCAAGCGATGGAGAAAGCCTTTGAAATCATTTAATATACATCCCCTGATTTGTGCCTTTCCTCAACTTTATCTCGTAGATCTTTGGAAAGTACCTTATCACCCATAGTGGATTGAATTGCACTACTAAGCAGTGGAGTCCTCTGTCACCAACCCCTTTATTCTGAACTAATCACAGTTACTACATTTGATCACAGATGAAAGCTAATTACCGTGATTTGTGATCTGGAAGGTGGTTAGTTTTACCAAGTTTGCGATTGAAATTCTAAGGTGGGTGTTCACTTATCCAAATAGGGTATATTACTCTATACATTTTTTTCTAAATGTTCTGTTTTTTTATTTTACTTTCACTTGGGTATTGTAGATAAGTCTGTTGAAATAAAGCCAAAGAAATTAACTGCAGAACAAGTAAAATATGCCGTGCCAAACGGCTGCTCCACACACACACACACACACACACACACATTTTCCAAACCCACCAAAATAATCAACTGCTGCCACAAGCCAACTATCTACCCAGCACACTTTCATTTAATCATTACTAAACTGTTGTAGCAGTCCAAATATTTCAATATTTTATTGCTGTGTTTCTGGCATAATTCAGAAAATGTCATCTTACTTGTCAAAAAGTTGTTTGATAAGATTTGTGTATACATATAAATGAGTTGGCTACTAAAAGACACGCATAACACACAAGAAACTATATTTTGGTCTGCCGTAAGTTGGCTAGCACAGAATGGTAACATGCTTGATGCTCCCTGGATATTATACGTAAATTGTGCTTCTTTCGGCTTGAGTCCTAGTCCATTGCATGGACAGTGGGAACAGAACTGCCACAAATCTAGCATTTGTACAGTGTTTCAGTCAGTATTCAAACCCTTTCCTTTTCACATTTTGAGTTATTTATAAATGATAACATAATTTTTTTGCCATGCATCTACAAATAAAACCCCATAATGACAATTGAAAAACATGATTTAAACAATTTATTGAAATTAACAAACTGAAAAATTTCATGTACGAAAGTTTTCAGACTGTTTATTCAGTAGTGTGTACTATCCCCTTTGGCAGCAGTGACAATCACAGACCTGTCCTGGCTGTGTGCTTTGTGTGGTTTTCATGTTGAAATATTAACCTTTGCCACAGACTTAGGTGCGCTCTGTTTTTCTTCAAGGACATCTCTGTACTTTTGCTTAGTTTGTCCTTCCCCCAATCCTTCCAGTCCCTGTTGAAAATCATACCAATAGCATGATGCTCCCACAGCCATGCTTCATTGTAGGGATGGTATTAGCCAGGTTATGAGCGGTACCTTGTCTTCACCAGATGTAGTGCTTGGCATTCACGCCTGATAGTTTGACTTTATCAGACTACTGAAATGTTTCCCACATGCTCTCAGTGTCCTTCAAGCGACATGCCTATTTTCTCGTGGGTGGCTTCTCTCTAACTACTCAGGTGATTGACTGTGGCTTCTGTCTAACTACTTAGGTAATTGACTGAGCCCACTGTGCTCCTGGGAAATTTCCATGATGTATAAATATTCCCTAGATACATGCCTCAATAGAATTCTGCAAGGTCAGTGGAGAGTTTCTTGGACTTCATGGCTTGGTTTATGGTCTGGCATGCCTTGTGAAGTGGGGGACCCTATAGAAATGTGGATGCCCTTACGTATCAAAGCCAGTCAATTGAAGTTGTCACAGGTGTATTTCAATGAAGTTATATAGTCTCAGTGATCAAAGGACACAGGATGAATCCGAACTCAGTTTGGTGTGTCATGACAAAGGATCTAAATACATATTTAAATGAGATATTTCCCTTTTTTATTCTCAATGAATTGGCATCCATTTTTGAAAAATCTGTTTTTGTTTAGTCATTATGGGGTATTGTGTGTAGATTGAGGGCAATTTTTTTAAATTACTTATAAATTAAGTCCGTGAATAATGTTAAGGGGTCAGAAATCTTGCCAAAACACTGTATGTTGCAGTGTGACTGCTTGTTACAGCTTGAGAATGAAAAAGACCCATGATATATAAAATAAATACAATTAAATTAATACCAAATAAATTTTCCTGAAAAATATACAGTATGTATTCCAAATGTACACATTTGCCTTGTACATTTCAAAATACATTAAAAAAAAATACAGTATATCGTTTTCCAATCACAGATTAAGCGAATTCCCCGGAAAATTCATGGGAATGTATTAGTAGCCTTGGACTAGCCTTAAAAACCTGTACAGGAAAAAACATTTGTTTTGCATAGGAAATATGTAGACCCAGTTTGTACAGTAACATTTGAACAGTTATCCAATTGTTCACCTTACAGTTTACTGCATTTAACTGTAAGCAAGCAAGCAAGTTTATTTATATAGCAAAATTCATACATAGAAGCAATTCAATGTGCTTTACAGTGAAAATAAAAATGCAATTGAATTAAAACAATCAGATCCATAATCAGCAGATTGTTACATTTACACAGAGGTTATTCCTCTGATAGCACCAGAACTTGCATTACAATTGGTAAGATAGCAAAATATACATTCCTTAACAAAATAAATCAAGAAATATAAAATACAGCATAATAAGAAAACATAGAATAAGAAAATAGAAATAGAATATAAAAACATATGAAGCTATAAAAGCTGTAGGACTAAACAGTGCTGTTATAAAAACAAAGGAAGCTATAAGGCTCACAGTGTGGTTAAGTTTCAGAGCTCAGTCATAGGCATGTGAAAAGAGAAGTGGTTTTAGCCTGGATTTAAAAAAGGACACGTTTGGTGAACGTCTAAGATCTTCTGGTAGTTTATTCCAGTTGTGTACAGCATAACTACTAAATGCAGCTTCTCCATGTTTAGTTTGGACTCTGGGCTCCACTAGCTGACCTGAGTTCATGGATCTAAGAGCTCTGTCCTCTTCGTCCTGGTTAACATTCTAGCAGCTGAATTCTGAATGAGGTGCTGCTGTTTTACAGTCTTTTTGGGGAGTCCTGTTAAGAGGCCAATACAGTAGTCAACCCTAGTAGAGATAAAAGAATGGAAGAGCTTCTCTTGGTCTTTTTGGGACACCAGGCTTTTGATTCTGGATATATATTTCAGATGATAGAATTCTGATTTGGTGACCGATTTGATATGACTGTTAAATGTGAGGTCTGAGTCTATCAGAACACCAAGATTACGGACTTGATCCCTGCTTTTAAGGGCCCGAGGATCCAGCTCTTTACTAATACTTGTTCTTTTATTTTTGTTATCTTGTTTTTTTGTAGACAGTTTTGGTTCTTCCAGGTATTTATGTGCTCTATACAGTGACACAGAGACACACTGAGCTGTTGTCATACGGTTCGAGAGCAATATATGTTTCAGTATCATCGGCATAGTTTTGGTAGTTAATGTTGTTGTTCTGTAGAATTTGGCCCAGTGGTAGCATATAGAGATTGAACACAAGCGGTCTGAGAACTGATCTCTGTGGAACTCCGCATGTCATAGCCACCCTATCAGATTCATGATTACCAATGGTGACAAAGTAACTCCGGCCATCTTGATAAGATCTGAACCAATCAAGGACTGTCCCAGAAAGTCCTATCCAATTATCTATAAGTGTTCTATGATCAACAGTGTCAAAGGAGATCTAGTAGAACTGAATCAGTATTCAGCCGTATATCATTT
>JACXGJ010001917.1:16609-46394 GCA_016801105.1 Esox niger
AGGCCTTTCTTATTGGAGGGTATTTGGCTGGGTTTGACCCTAGGCCGCCTCCCTTGTATTATAAGTACTGTGGAACTTCCTGTATTCTTTGGAGAAGCACAAAGGAACATCAATGTCTTATGCTGAATAAAATGGCTCTCCCCTGACTTTGGTTGCATAACTTTGTTCTTGAACATCATCAGAACAGGAAGCTAACAATTTAAAACTGTAATCAGGGCCGTTTCAGTACTGTGGTGAGGTCGGAAGCCTGAATAAAATTTGTCCAAGAGACTGTTTGAGGTCACAAAATCGCTGATTTGATTGAATACAACCTTCTCAATGATCTTTGCTATAAAAGGGAGAAACAGGTCTGTAGTTGTTCATTATAGATACATCCAGTGAAATCTTTTTTAATAGGGGCTTAATGGCAGCTGTTTTTAGAGATGTTGGGAAAATGCCTGATTGCAGGGAGCTATTAACTATTTGCTGCAGGTCTATTGTTATAGATTGTTTTAAAAAACTGTACCCAAATCCATTGAGCTCAAAATGTGAAATATTTTCACAGGTTGTTACTATGATCTAGCTATGTTTTTGTTAGGCTCTGTTGTTTTGAAAATAATTTGTAATTTGGTTTGCAGCATGGTCTTGTACTCTTTTAATTTCATGTACGTTCATCAGTACTGGGAATGGACACATTTTGCCATTATTGATTTCATCTTTTGTTTTATTTGTGAAGAATGCAAGATAAGGGTCCCGTGTTTATAAGTTGAAATAAAAAGGGGCCTTGGTTTAGAAAACTTGGGCTGCAGTAGTGGCCTATGTAGCTTTCTATCAAAATATAAAAATATAGACTGTCTGGCCCACAAATTTGTTTTTTTACTGATATGGCTCCTGCTTTGTTTGAAATTGACACCTTTCCTGTAGGCCCTTTCGTTTCGGCAGGGGTTTCTAAAGTTCATGGCTGTGTTTCAGCAATAACTAAATTAAACAAGCCCAATGCTCCTGGCTTGAGAGTTACCTCACCAATCCAAGTTCACACTGACAAAGCTTGGCTCGCTGGGTCAAACTCAAGGTACAAAATAATTTGATCAGATAATCTGGTAGTATAATGCCATCTAGTGTTCAGAGAGGAGAGAGGGAAAAATACGTCCTCCAAACACCTCCCAATTCAGAACATTTTAGCCTAAGGAGTGAGTTTCACGGATCCTCATCTACTACACATGTAACTGAGAAAATACTTGCTAGTCAATGTATGCCTCTGTATGCTGTTCGCATTGGTCGCTGTGACCTCTGACCTCAGCCTCTGTCGCCGTGCAGCCGAGCAGCAGGTGCGTCTCAAGATGAGTGAGATTCAGGAGAAGGTGCGCCTGGGCCAGCCGCTGGAGGGTGAGTACCTCACGCACCTCCTGGCCAGCGAGCAGATGTCCGTCACCGAGATCCTGGGGTCCATCACCGAGCTACTGCTGGCCGGCGTTGACACGGTGAGGAGAAGGGGTAGGGGAATGCGCGCTAGGGCCCAAAAAGAACGTGTGAGTGGCTGAAAATACCATGGGTAGATCAGCTTTCACACCTGTTTCAACCGAAGTGGAGAAAGAGGTGATAAGCATGTACGGGCATGCTTTAATCTTCTCTATGTCCGACATTTTGGATTAGTTTGCATAGAGTGAAAGTTAGATGCCTGTGTCACCCACATTTCGGCTTAGCCCTGAGCGCCGCCTCAGTGTTCAGTACTGGTGCCCGCCTCCCTAATCGGGGCTGTCGAAATAGAATCACTATTCACTAATCTAATATTAATATCGCTGGCATACATCTAGCCGGTGTAATTCTATTTCTGTGCTCCAGACGTCGAACACCATTTCATGGTCTCTCTACCACATGGCCCGGGAGCCAATGATCCAGGAGAAGCTGTACCAGGAAGTGATTAGTGTCTGCCCAGGGGACCAGGTGCCAATGAGTGATGACATAACCAAAATGCCTTGGCTGAAGGCTGTTGTCAAAGAGACACTGCGGTAAGTTGTTAGTCATCTGTAACCTCCACTAAGTTCCTGTAAATGCACTAATAATGTGTAATTTGTAACATACCGGTCGCCTGTATTATAATCATAATTAGTTTACTTGTTGTTATGTTTGTTCGACGTCATTGGGATTTGTTCTGTATTTTCTGATGAATGATCCATTTCTTATTAGTAAGTCCTGTACTTCTCTATCCAGGATGTACCCAGTAGTACCAGGAAATGCCCGAATCAATGTGGAAAATAAGATCATAGTCGGGGACCACCTCTTTCCCAAAAATGTGAGTTCTTGTACTGTTTAGATGTGGTTTCTACTGGTGAACTAAATGACGTTTCAGTGTTATGCTGACACTTTCACAACAATTATCATCGAGTGATATACAAGGTTGAGTTTGGGTCAATTAATATTGCTCACACCAACACGTACCAGGGAGCAGTGATAAAGAGCAGCTTTACTGTCGTTCATCTACTGTTCTTGCCTCCATCACCTCTTCTTTCTGTCCTCCTCTGTCTCCGGGCCTCTTCTCCATCATATCCTCTTCCTGGCCTCTACTCTATCACTTTCTCTTCTTGTCCTCTCCTCCATCACCTCCTCCATATCATGTCTCCTCCTCCATCATCTCCTCTTCCTATCCTCTCCTCTATCATCTCCTCTTCCTGTTCTGTCCTCCATCACCTCCACTTCCTGTTCTGTCCTCCATCTCTCTCTATGTCTCTCCCAGACCCTTTTCCACCTGTGTCACTATGCTGTGTCCTATGACCCGACTGTGTTCCCGGAGCCTCATGCCTTCTCGCCGGAGCGCTGGCTTCGTGGGGATCGGGGGGAGGACAAGAAGAACCAGCACCCGTTTGGCTCGGTACCCTTTGGTTTCGGAGTCCGGGCGTGCCTGGGTAGGAGGGTGGCTGAGCTGGAGATGTACCTCCTCCTATCAAGGGTAAGACAACCTGGCCCGCTCTCTAGTTCTGGAGAGAATAGTTGAGTCATCATTTATCCCGGATTTAAACAGAACGCTCATTTTATATCCTACGGCGGTTTTCCCAATTCAGTTTTCCCACTGACTCTATGAAAGCTCCAAAAAGGTTGAGGCAGCTCCTGGACGTTTGCATGTTTAAACTAGTCTTCGGGGCCAGCCTCAGGATGTTCCATTCTGTAGTAACTGACTAACAACATCTTGTTTAACTGGTTTTGGTGTCCCAATGTTATCTTCGGAATTTGATAGGAAATATGACGGATCAGATCGTTAACTTTGGTCTGATTCAGCCTACTTGGATAACTGGCAACTATGTAGAGATAAGTCTGTCTTTAACCAAGGATTGTAATAATTAACTTCAATTGTTAGGAGTTATGCTTTCTAACCTCGTAAGACTGTCAGAAATCTATACAGGTTAAAATAGTGTACAGATTTTTAATAGAATTTTTGTGTGTTTCAAAGATGTAATGTTCATGTTATTTTAATGTTGATATTAGACTTTCATGGCATAATGTGATAATGATGTTACTCTGCTACTCATGGGTTATTGTTTTCACCACTTTTATTGATTCTATATATCTCTATGTATTTGATATGTGACAAGCTGAAACTCCCACCCAGACTAGGACAGTCCCACAGTAACATCAACATGTTTTGTTCTCATTGTCCTCCCAGTTGATAAAACACTATGAAGTACGCGCAGACCCTGCAGGAGCCACAGTCAAGCCAATCACAAGAACCCTTCTTGTCCCTGCAACCCCAATCAACCTACAGTTTATTGATAGGACAGTCAAGCAGCAGGAGGAACCAATGGTAACAAAACAGGTTTCCCTGTGAAGGACATTAGTATGCACACGGTGTGAAGTCCTCCTTTCATCAAACAGTTGTTCAAGGATGGCTCACTTGCTTTACCAATTTTCTTCCCTTAACATTCCTTGGCCTTAATTAGTGACTCACTAAATGTTCAGCATAGCGCCGACAATGCAGTGAGACCACGGTGAGAAACTGTCGTTGACTGGTAGTCCTTATTTTACCATTACATATTATTTGTATCTTAGAATCCCCACTATTGTCCTGCTCAAGGTTAGGTTATTCGCTCTTGGTAATTAAAAAATGCTGTATTTTTTATGTTGTGATTTTTTAAATGTATTTAATAGTAGAATGTCTAAACACAAAGTGTTATAGATGTATACACCTATTATGTAATTTATTCTTTAAATTCAGTATTGAACACCAAGGGTGTGAAATTATAGGTATAATATTTCATATATTTAAGATTTTAAAATGCACATCAGTTGATTTTTATAATGCAGATTTTTAATTATATTGCCAAACAGTGGTGTGTAGTGGTACAGTTTCCATAGAAGCAATCTTCTACACAATTCCAAATGTTCCACTGGTTATGACAGTTGGCAGGGGACATGCCCAACACCCCGTTCCCTTAAGTGAACAACCAGAACCAACCCATGATGAGGACAAGCCCATCCCTTCCCCATTAGTGCACTACATTTGAACAGGAGCAATGGGGTTAGGATGTAATTTAGGACACAGTCCTTATCCTCAGGACTAAGTAATTTCACAACATTTTATTTTGTTGCAAAGCGCAACTACATTCATTGTCTGCTCAAGTGCCACAGAAAGGTGGGATTCAATCCACTAACAATGGGTACTTCATTCAAGCCATGAATAAAAGTCAATGATCGACTGAAGAGTATGTTCTTCTAAGAAATATATAAAGGAAATATCTGTCATGTTTTCTTACCATCCCTAGATAATCACAAATGGGACAATTTTAGGGCTCATTAAATTAAGAAATTATTTGCTTGAAATTGCATTATAAAACTGGGGACCTTAACGCTTTATGACATGATTTGGAGTGTTGTGGTATTAAATGCATTTTACAAGTCAGTGGTGTGGTTTTAGAGGGAGGTCAATTACGTCAGTAGATGGTCAAAGTGATAGGGAATATCATCCTCAAATCTATTTGCTGCTTTTGGCAGCTATAAACAAAACCATTCCATTGGCACAAATTATGTTTTGTGTATAACTACGTATGGATTCACTACTGTAAGTCACTCTGGAAATAGTCTCTGCTAAAAGACTGAAATTTAATTAGCTGTTCCCCACAACAATGTATTCCAGCTGCAGAGGTGTGAAATGATGGGAGCAGTAGGCTTGTAAACAGTTATTCACCCTGCCTCTCAACGTGTTGAATAAACATATTTTTGCAGTTATGAGCGCTGAGAGAAGCAATTGTGAGGGTTTTCTAGAGGTATTATGGTCAGAATAAATGACTCCAGAAGCAATTTTTAGGCTACTCTATACACTTCATATTCATGCAGGTAGGCCGTATAGGTCAATCAAAAACTCCTGCCATTGTAATGCTCCTTCATGCTGAGGACATGGGCAGCCATCTAAATAGGTACTATACTCACCATAGGTAGCCGCCTTCAAACCAAAAACTAAAAAGCTGCTCTGAAATGAATTTTCAACCCTGTCCATCTCCCTGCTCTAAATGTACTATACTCCATTTGTGAAATCTGTACATTAACTGTAAATCCATTTAACTATCTATATAATCCATGTTATACTGTCCACTGCTGATATCTGATTATAGGCTAATCACCAATTTGTATAATTGCCTGTAAACTTAATGAATATATTTTGACTAGGTTGACGCTATCTGTTGTCTAACGCTTGTAGTGACATTACAGAAGTACAATCCTGAATATGTCTACATTTACTTAGCAATTAAAGATGGTTCTAATGCAGAAGACTCAGTTATCAATGTTTTTTATGAGTTGTTATTTTCAATAGCCCAGTTTTTTCTCCCCTCTCTTTTCTCATTCTTTATCTCTCTCTCATGCTCTCCATAACTCTGTCAGTCCACATTCCAAAAAAATACAATTAAGTACCCATTTTGAGGAGAAGTCCCTGGCACCAGAGTTGTGCATGATAACACGTTGAAGGAGAATTTGAATAGCACATGCTAACCATTCATTAAATTTATTCATGATAGGAGACTTGACCAGAATGGCAGGGGGTTCAGTTAAAAGCTAATATAATGTGGACAGTGTACAATGCATTGGGCTCTTACAACCATCACTGTCAGCTATAGAATTCTGTACAACAACCTGCAATGAGAATTTTTTTTTTTTTTTAATAACGGATGTGCACGAGAACCAGCACGAAATGTTACCTTTCACAGTACCAGAAAATTGGAAATGTGTGGTCTCGATTCAATATGAGGAAAAACGTATACTATCCACCAATCGAAATCATGGACTCGGCCTGTTATCACTTATAGGCTAATATAAACATGCATTCCACGCCCAGGTTTGCGGGTTCAAAACCCCCAGACAAGGAAGCTATTGTGCATTCGCAGCGGCTAGTTTACATACAAATCCCATGGAATCAATATCTACTGTGTTCTTCAAAAAGAAAATAGGATAAGTTCCGATTTTCTATTGACTTTGTTTTAGGAGGGGATCTGTAGATTACTACTGAACAGTTACTGAAGTCACAAATTCATAGATCAGGAGTGGAATATTAACTAACGGATTGAACATATGTTAGAGACCTGGATTTTGCATTGCTGCGCTCACACCAACAAAAGGGACGGACTTGGACGCCGGTCAGAGGGTCCACAGACCGATACCATACTAGCGTGACAAAAGCAATCCTGAAATAAGAAGAAATGGGGAAACTAAAGGGTAACGCATCCACTTTAAAAAAGAAAGGATCTTACATTACATTTTTATTTCATGCTGTGGGCGTAGATGTGGAGGACGATATAGAATCGTGTTTAGGCTAAAGATGACGCGTGGATAACTTCTGCAACTCAGGCTCGTGAAAAAGTATGCATAACTTGGTTTTGATACATGTAGCAAAATACTTTTACAAGTAAACCGATGTATTTTTTCCCCCCAAATTCTGTAATTGTTTACTATTCAGTGCTTGGCTTGATTCCATCCAATGTTATTGTATTTATACATCATCACTATTGCAATGGGTCTAATGTAAAAGGCGCGTCTTTTGATTGTTTCTAGACTTGTTTGACCGGTTTATATTTGGTGAAATATGGGCATTAACACCACTTCACTCTAAAGTAATAATGCCTAATAACCAATGTAAACTACAATTATTTAGCATCAATAGGAAATATTTTCCCTTGCAATGCCCTAACATTGGTATTTTTTGACTCCCTTATAGAGCACGAGATGGAAATCCATGAAAATGGAAAGAGCAAATCACCGGTAATATTTAAAATGTTTTGTTTTATTATTACACATGATACAATCTCATGTCTTGCCATGCATATCGGGAATAATGGATATATTTGAAATATTATGCAGCACCCCTTTCGATTCAAGCAAAATCTTCCATGCTCATTTGCACATTGTAAATGTGCCCAGAAAGTGACTTGGACAGGAATCTTAATACATTCAGCAGATAAAGGGGATTAAAGTTGACTTATTTGGCCTAACTCATACACCCATGTGTCATGATTAGCGAAGATTATCTGTCAAAAAAGCTTAAATGCTTTTACAAACTACAATAATCTAGAAAACGCGTCAAAACATATTCGTAATTTAGAACCTGTGATCTGGCATTCATTAATTGTGTCCACCGTCTGAAAAATGCAAATACCAGACAAAAAAATACCCAAGCCCTGGGCTCCGTGAATCATACCCACCTTTTCCTGCGTTAGTTACAGCCCTGCCTGCACTCACTGGATGCTTTCTGTTTATTACACCATTCTCTGTAAACCCGAGAGATTTAGAGGGTGAAAATTCCAGGTCAGCTGTTTCTAATATGCTGCAACCACTGTGTCTGAAACCAACAATCACACCATGGTCAAAGTCACTTTGATCACATGTCTTCCCTATTCTCTTCGTCGAGTAACAAGTTAACTCCTTGATGGAGTCTGCATGGTTCACATTGAAATTGTTATCACAGGATACAGTGTTTGGATGATTGCCTTAACATCAAGTGTAAGCTTACTAATAAAGTGGGCAGCAAATATATTATGTGTTTTTGCCTGTTGGAATCCAGGACATCAATTGCCGGGGTCAATCCTAGAAAAGTGATGTCGCATGTCGTTAACAAATCGTAGTTCACAAGTGTCTAGCATGTGACCGATGTTTTGATCAGGGGGTGTTGATAATGTGTGAGCACAAAACGGTATGCAACGCTTGTCAAACGGTGAAAGTGAATTACAGTGTCATCACGGGGTGCGCCAGCACCCCTGCTTCCCGTGGTTATTAAGCACACGACCATTAAAACTTGATAAAGCCTTGATATAAAAAACGGCTTGCCATTGGGATGGACACTTCTGTCTCTTGCTCAGTAATAGAACATTATGAACCATGTGATGTCCTTGTTAGATGTGCCTGTCCCTTTAAGAGCACAGGAGTTATGGGTTAGCAAGGAGACAACGGGTGAGTGCGGGAGCCTATCCCATCTGATTATGATGTAATTGCTTCACCATAGACTAAAGCATAACTGCTTCTTTCCCCCTTCTCCTTAGAAACTCTGCGGGACCAACTACCCAGTCAGCATTTCCTTCATTGTAGTGAATGAGTTCTGTGAACGCTTCTCCTACTATGGCATGAAAGGTAGTCAACTCATTAAGAATGCTAAAAATATGACAGTTATCCTAACACTGTTATATTACGAATATATTTGAATATGTTACTAACCATTTGGTTATGTCTTCAGAAGATAGGTAACCAAAATAAGTACATTAAAAAGAAATAAAGAAATGCAGCAAATGCCCACCGTGTCTAATAGAATACATCTAGGAGGTCATTTAGACAGGGGTCCACTACGTCCTGACCACTCTCACATGATCCACACCAGGTCTGGGCAACCAGGATGGGGGTTGGGGCCACAGATATTATGTACTGATCATCAGAGGGCCACAGATAACTTAGAACAAATAGATTAAAAGTAAACTAGGTCTGATGCTAGTTCACATATATATGGGCAATCTAAAAATATTGAACAACGTGCCGTTTTCCTGCTCTGCTCATCTCTCCCGGGATTCAGCATGTTCGCTGCCGTGTAAATAAATGCATGAACCCTTTGAACTCTATATGTTTTTTGGATGTTTTCGGTAATAGGTATCATCAAGTGTTTTATGGCTCAAATATCAGCACACACTCTGAGACACTTAAAAAGGCATCACAAAAGCTTTCATAGACCATGAAATATTATGTGTAAACATGCAAAAAAATCTGTTATTTTTCATGTATTGTTTCCAGCATAGATTTAGTTGGTTCCAATAATTACTTGACAACAAATTTAAGGTCAAACATGCTATCAAAATAAGTGTAAAACATTTTTTTTGGGGAAACTTTTTTTTTTTTTACTGTTTTCTAAATTCAGCCTAGGACCGCAAAAAGAGGGGGTGGAGGCCCCCATGCGGTCCGCTGACCGCCAGTTGCCCATGCCTGATCTAGACTCATGTCTGTCTGTCCTACATCCTCTTGAAGCGCTTGAAAATATTTTTGGTTTCTAATAAAGTATATAGAAAGGTAATAATAACTTCAAACATAGAAGCATATTTGAATTTGGATTGTGCTTTAAGGTCTTCATTGCCTTTATTGAGAATGCAACAATCTAACTAAAATGGAGCAATTTTCAAACATTAGTCCTGGTGTTTCCCACACATATTTCTCTGTATAATGAATCTTCCATACTGTGTTTTTTTTGGGTAGCGGTGCTGACACTGTACTTCATCAACTACTTGCACTGGGACCAGGATCTGTCCACAGCAGTATACCATGCCTTTTCAAGCCTCTGCTATTTCACCCCTGTACTGGGTGCTCTCATTGCTGACTCCTGGCTGGGCAAGTTTAAGTGAGTTAGGCCACAGTCTCTCAGTGCGAAATAGTGTGTTTAATGGTGTTTTCATCTATTTGCCAATTCATGTGTCGTCATCAAATCTGTTCTATGGTTGTTCCAGAATAAACTAATTGTGAATGTGTGATGTAATTCACAGGACCATCATATACCTCTCGGTTGTCTATGTTCTTGGTCACATCATCAAGTCCGTTGGTGCCATTCCGAGCGTTGGGAACTCCACCGTACACATGTCAGTAGCCAAATGCTAATTGGTTAAGAGCTAAAAGGGGGACAGTCACCCAATCAGGCGACTTAGAATGGCTGAGTTCCTACAAAACTGCTCTGTTCTTAAAAGGGTACCTCACTCTGTCTTCAGATGTAAAGTTGGTACCGCTAATTGGCAATCAACCTAATGTGTTTGTAATTGTGATTTAATTACTTCATAGTAACAATCCTTTGCCATGTAATGTTTCCCATTTTTTCTCCACTGCTTTATATCACCACCAATCATTAGCAATCAAAAGTAGATAGATTGAGGATGGGAGCCACTGCTCTGTCTGTTTCAATTGGCTAGAATCAGTTTTCACTTTTATTGCGTCTAAGTGAACCAAGGGTTTCTTTGAAAAGTGACTCTTTTCAGGCAGTAGGAGATATAATGTGTGTTTGTGTGTTCCAGAGTGCTGTCCATGCTGGGTCTGGTCCTCATAGCCTTCGGTACTGGAGGTATCAAGCCCTGTGTTGCCGCATTTGGTGGAGACCAATTTGATGAAGAACACGTAAGACAATACAACCCAATACAACCACATTTAAATGTGTGAGACACTGTTTAGTCCAACATATGTCATTACTTAAATGTTTTTTTTACTACTTTCATTTAGACCATGACATAATCTTGTCAGGGAACCAAGGTTTTGAAGGATGAAGGCCACATTTGGAAATAATACACCCTACTGTGTTGTTTATTCTGAATCATGTATCATGGTTGTACACTAGAACTGTAAGGCTACAACCATGAAGATGTATAGTAGAGGAAAACAAAGTAAACTCTGACATTTAGCCATGAATAGAATAACTTATTTTAAATATGAAAGTGCTCTAAATGTATTTGTTGTATTTAACAATATTCACATAATTTTTACCTCAGACAAATGAAAGGAGGAAATTCTTCTCCATTTTCTACATGTCCATTAATGCCGGGAGTGTCTTGTCCACGGTCATCACACCAATATTGCGAGGTTGGTGTCAAGATTTACCTGAACCCTAACCGTAAGAATGAGGGTAAATGCCTACATGTCTACAAAGCTGTACGGTAATGTGCTTGTTCCTGCAGGAGATGTCAAGTGTTTTGGAGGTGACTGCTATGCACTAGCCTTTGGAGTTCCAGCCATTTTAATGGTCATAGCTCTAGGTCAGTGTCCACAGCCTTCACAACCTCATCTTTTGCTGCAAATTTCAGTTGCCTACATATGAGCAGAACTCCGGGTAAAACTGGTTGAATTGATGATATAACATTACCAGATTATAACCTTGCTTTCTGGGTAAAGTAAGAGTAGAGTTGAATGCAAACCTCGCAAACATCAACTAATATCGACATACCAAGTTGCCATTACGGGATCTGTCAGGGGAGCTGTGGCCCCTCGTGTTGGAAAAGGGGATTTGTTCTGTTAGTGCATGCTTTAGTGAGGCAGAGGCGGTGACCCCTAAATCCAATATGGATCTAGATGAATGGGATTCAGAGTCAGCCAGCATGATAGAATTGAGCGGCAGGCGCACAGATGTGTGCTTAAGGCCTGGTAAACAAGAGGCGTTGTCTGTAAAAACAACATAGATCTGTTAGACGCACACAAATTTGGCATCAGGTACTTTTGTCTATTACCAGATAGTGCTTGATACATAGTGTCTGAAACGTTTCTGCTATATTGACAATGCAAACAGGACAGAGGTGAAACACTGTTGTTAATATATGAAAATACTGTCTGTCTTTTGGCTAGTGGTTTACTAGAGCAGGGAATGAGTAGAACGTCTTTACCTTTAAAACCTTGTCAATGAACAGGGTAGAACCGGCCCTGATGAAGAACTCTTTGAATGGATTGACTTAGAATCCCTTTGGAAACGCATTGAGAACATATGTAAAGTCAGGTGTCGTGGAAATGTGTTCATATTTCATTGTTGTTCTTGCTCTGAGAATACATCATACCCAACAGACTGTATTGCCAACATACATTTTCAATAAGTTAACAAATAAATACATCTTTACGAATTCCCTACAATACGTCCTAGCGTTGTCGCTAACACTAGAGTTTTGTATATGTGTGCAGTTGTTTTCATCTCTGGAAGTGGAATGTACAAGAAGAGTCCACCTGAGGGGAATGTCTTGTCGGATGTTTGTAAGTGCATTGGGGTAAGTCGTCTGTCTCTGTCTGTTTCACTCTGTGTATCACATACGTCCATAGAGAGTATTTCCTGATGGTTAACATTGCTGATCAGCATACTGCAGGTTTGGTCCTATGCTGGGCATATGTTCTGAGATTTCAAAGGAACAATTATCGCTGGGTTGATGACTGTAGACACCTGTTGTTTCCCAACAGTTGGCCATCAAGAACCGCTGGAAGAGTTCTGAGTTTGACACTAAGAGGAAACACTGGCTGGACTGGGCAGAGGAGAAATATCCGGTATGATTATCAAAAGTTGCATATCTTTTTTAATTATGCCAGTGAATACCAGAAAGTCACCATTGACCTTTTACAATGTTTCAGATTAAGATTAGAAGATAGTATAAAGATAAGCAAACGTTGTCCTTAATGTCTGAATAGATGTGTCTCCTGATTGTGTTCTATACTGTTTGCTATCCCATCTTTGCACCCACAGAGACGTCTGATCCATGAGATTAAGATGGTCCTGAGGGTTCTGGTGCTTTACATCCCTCTGCCCATGTTCTGGGCACTTTTTGACCAGCAGGTAATGACTCAACACTAACATTAATTTACTCGCCTAGCATTTAATCTCTGTTAGCCTAGTGGCCTGAAGTTTTCTCATATACAATCTCTCATTTTAGAACACAATCAGTCATGATGTTTGCATTTGAATGCCAATGAGGCACTCTTGTTGGCTACCTGTGCATTTTCATCACTTTACAGTGGCTCTCAAGAAGTATCTTCCATTACACTGTTCCACGTCATAATTTCTTGCATCCTGAAATCAGGGCCAAAATGGGGCCAATTCAATAAAAACAGATACGATTCTGTAGTGGAAATCATTGCATGGGTACAGGAACAATTATGAAAACCATTGACTGTGAACACAGTATGTTGTAGCGTCAACAAATGCAAGTTAAAACTCTTACGATGCAAAAAAGAAACCATATGTAAAAACATCCAGAAACACCAGTGCCTTCTCTGGGCCTGAGCTCATTTAGATGGACTGAGGCAATGTGGAAAACTGTCATGTGGTCTGACAAATCAAAATTTGAGATTCTTTTTGGGAATCATAGATGCTGCGTCCACTGGGCTAAATACAAGTGGGACCACCCATCTTTTCAATTCAAAAGCCAGCATTCATGATGTAAGGAGGTGCATTAATGCCCATGGCATCGGTGACTTGCACATCTGTGAAGGCACTATTAATGCTGAAGAATATATACAAGTTTTGGAGCAACATATGCATCCTAACTTTTTTTCAGGGAAGACCTTGAATATTTCAGCAGGACAATACCAAACCAAATTCTGCACGTATTACTACAGCATGACCCGGCCCGTTTGCAGTTCCAACCTGTCACCCATTGAAAACATTTGGCACATTATGAAATGACAAATACAGCAAAGGAAATGCTTACAGTGTATTGTTAAAAGAAGAGGTAATGCAACACAGTGGTAAACATGCCCCTATCCCAAAACATTTTTTACACTTGTTGCTGGCATTATATTAAAAACGGGCGTGTATTTTTCCAAAGAATTAAAAATTTCTCAGTTTCAACATGTGATATGTTGTATTTTTTCAATAAACATTTTTCAATTCAATTTTCTGTTTAATATATGGATGGATTATTTGCATGACTGAATTCTCTTTTTATTAGCATTTTACAAAGCATCCCAACTTTTATGGAAATTTGATTATAAATAATATTCAAATATGAAACAGAAAATACATTTGATTGCATAATTTCAGTGGGTATGGAAAGTCACCATCCCCTTTCAAAATGTTTGAAGGTACCACTAAGACCCTTAGATCAGGCTGTATCTCCAAACTGGTTGACCTGGCAAGGAGGAGACTGAACAGTGGCAAGCAAGAAACCAATAGCGACATGGAAGCAGCTTCTGGCCTTTATGGAAAAGTCTGGTCAGTGTGTAGATGTGACCACAATGTCACAAACACTCCACTAATCATTCCTCATTACTCAAAAAAGGCTGCATCAAGTCTCATTTGATCCTTCCAAAAAGTACATTTTATATTCCAGAGCCAATTGGCAAATGTTGCTGTGGTCAGATGAGACAAAATAGAACTTTTTGTCCTGAACGTAAAATGATGTCTGGTAAAAAAAAAAATCTAATTTTCTACCCATAGAACACAGTGCCTACAGTAAAGCGTAGTGGTGACTACATCCTGTTGTGGGGGTGTTTCTCTTGACCAGGGACTGGTGCCCGTGTCAGGATAGAAGAGAAAATATATTGTAAAATATGAACAGATTATTGAGGAGAACCTGCAGCCCTCTGCCAGGAAGTTGAAAATGGGAAGATGGTTCATGTTTCAACATAACAATGACGCAAAGCATACCACCAAAGCAACAGTTGAAGGACAGAAGGTGAATTTTCTTGAGTGGCCTAGTCAGAGCCCCGACCTAAAAACGCATCGAGAATCTATGGAATGATTTGAAGAGTTCAGCCCATGAGCAGTTTGACTGAGCTTGAACTATTCCACAAATTTAGTATTTAGTAGAGACATATTTGTAACAGTACCGGACAGAGGTTCCAACTGTGTCGTTTTATTAAACAGCAGATGGAGCAGGCAATAACCATGGTCATTGGACAGGCTGGGGTAAAAAATACAAGACATCCAAAACATAAGGTATAAGGGAGTTAACTAAGGTAAAAAAAAAAAAACTTGAACTGGCTAAATGGCCATACACGGAATAAATACAATGAAGGATCATACACAGAATGAATAGTCATTCACAGAATGAATTAATTCTATGATGGGTTAATACATTAAATATATTCTCTAGAAAAGATAATGAAAGCTATGAAGAGATTAGTAAAGCACAAAACAATACCTCACGATCAGACAGGGGTGTGAGACTGAGCTAATTACTGTGACGAACAAAGGAACCGGTAGGTGACAACAGGTGCTTAGTATTCAAGTGTGCAACGTTCAAGAAGTGACCTGATGGGGATGACAGGTGGCGTGCAAGGGGATGTGGAGTGGGCACAGACCTCACAGTATTCAGAGAGAATCGTGGCTGTAATTTAAGCAAAAGTATTACCTCGGGGATGTTCACTTATCCAAATAAGGTATTTCACTGTTTTAATTACTGTTTTAATTCATTGAATTAAAAAAAATTGTGGGTTATTGTTTCTTAATTTAGCCTGAAAAACTATTTTAGGATGTATTGCAACAAAGGATGAACATTTTGAAAGGTGGTAGTGACTTTTTATACCCACTGTATTCACCCCCTGTAGTCAATATTTGGTGTAGCACCTCTGGCTGCAGTTATACCATGGGTCTATTTGGATACGTCTCTACTTGTGAAACTGGATTTGCCAAGGTTTACATATTATTCCATTAAGTCAACAAATGTAACATTTGATATGATTGAATAAGTAAAGACAGTATAGAATTACAAGTTTTAAAGAGCTTTACACTGGATATTTGAGGTTGCATGTGCTAGCAGACATGCAGCGAAAGGAGACTAGGGATTGTTTTAAGGTTGTTTTTATGTTTGCCCACTGACATATTAAATATCAGTCTTTAGTTCTAAGTGTAGGTTTAGTTGAACGTTGAGAGACAGAATAACAGCAACAAAATCCAGAAAAATGCATGCAAAAATGTTTTAAATTGATTTGCATCTTAATGAGGGGAGTACATATTTGATCACCTCTCAATCAGAAAAATGTCTGTCTCACAGGTGTTTTGGTCTATGATTGTGTAGGCACAATAATAAAACAAAACATGGCACCACAGAAAAAAACATTAACTGATCCCTGTCCAAAAGTCTGCATACCCTTAGTTCTTAATACTGTGTATTGCCCCCTTTAGCATTAATGACATCATGCAGTCTTTTGTAATAGTTGTCTATGATGCTGCAAATTCTTGGAGGTGGTATAAATGCCCTTTAGTCTTGGCAAAATGCCTCCAGATCATGCAAAGTCTTTGGTCGTCTTGCATGAACCACCGTTTGAGATCTTCCCAGAGTGGCTCAATGATATTAAGGTCAGGAGACTGTGAAGGCCGCTCCAGAACCGTCACCTTTTCCTGCTGTAACCACGGGAGGTTCAACTTGGCCTTGTACTTAGGGTCATTGTCGTGCTGGAATGTCCAAGAATGTCCCATGTGTAGTATTTGTGAAGAAGAATGGAAATTGTCGGCCAGTGTTTTCTAATTACATGCTGCATTCATCTTGCCATCAATTTTCACAAAATTCCCTGTGCCTTTAGAGCTCACACACACCCAAAACAGCAGTGAGCCACCACCATGCTACACAGTGGGGATGGTATTCTGTTCACTATAGGACTTGTTGACCCCTCTCCAAATATAGCGCTTATGGTTGTGACCATAATTGGTATCATCACTACAAATTACAGTGTGCCAGAAGCAGTCGGGCGTGTCATGGTGTTGTCGGCTATATTGTAACCAGCCTTTTGTGACATTAGCGCAGTAAAGTATTTTGCAAGGCTTTGGCTATCTTTTTATAGCCTTTTCCATCTTTATAAAAGCATCCCCACACCATCAAACCTCCTCCCCCATGCTCCATGCAGAGATTTACCATCCACGCTTTGCTCAAAGACACAGTGGTTGGAACGAAAAATCACAAAATTGTATTTCCACTAATCCATTTTAATTTCTCGTGCTTCTCAGCCCAAGCAAGTCTTCTTATTTTTGATGTCCTTCAGAAGTGGTTTCTTTACAGACATTTTATGATAAAGGCCTGATTCCTTTGTGTCTACTTGGCATTTATTTAGGCTGCAATCTGGGGTGTTCTATGTGTTTTATTGTAATGATGGAATGGTGTCACTCTTTGCTTTTTTGAGCTGTTCTTGCCATAATATGAACTACTGCAGTACAGACATATCGATGGTCTTCTGTATACCAATGCTACCTTGTCAAAACACAACTGATTGTCTTTAACACATTAAGAAGGAAAGAAATTCCACATATACCATTTATATAAGGCACCTTATAAAAATGAATTCCAGGTGGCTACCTCATTTTAATCTGTTTACTATCTGGCTTATTTTGGAAAATTGTAAAAATAAGAAACTACCATTGAATGAATAGATGTGTCCAAACATTTGACTGGTGCTGTACATCCTAACATCCATCTTAGTTTTAAATGTATGTTGTTTCAAGCCAACCGATTTAGCGTTCCATGTAGCTGGCATGCCAGAAGTAAATTATATCTTTGATGAATATGTGGTCTGGCTATGCCATTAAATGGAATAATGATAATGAAACCGCTAAACATTCCCCTTTAAGAAATTGCTTTGGTCAGTGTTGACTCTAATAAATTCATCCATCTTTGTTTGTAGGGATCCCGCTGGACTCTACAGGCCACCCGAATGAATATGGCCTTTGTAAGTCTCACAGTGACTCACGGTCATAAGTTATTTTCATCCCTTTTGCAGTGCCTTAGCAGTGTGCTTTTAACCTGTGATAAAACCTAATCATACAGTATTTATGATTTCGTAAAACTTTGCAGTGTTTTATTATCATTGACTGTAATCTGAAATAGATCTTATTATGATTTGTGGGTATTGCAGGGATCAACGTTCGTTCTGAAGCCGGATCAAATGCAGGTACCTGTTGTGGATCGCTCTCTGCCAATATAATGAGTTACTGCGATTTCTCTGATCCCTCAGTTGTAACTTTAACCATAGACTAACAGTACTAAATAATGAGTAACTGCTTTCGATCACTGTACTGTAACTGAGATTCTTTATCTCATTGTCTCCAGTAAAATCACTGCTGCTCTGTGTTGAATACAGTTGACCCTATTGTTTGTATCTGTCTTTGAATTGTTTTCTTCCTTGTTATTTTAGATGTTGAACGCTCTTCTGATCCTTTTGTTTGTGCCCATCTTTGACGTGGTTGTGTACCCACTCATAGGCCTGTGCCGTATCAATCTCACGTAAGTGGACATTATGTGTTTAAACACAAGCAGCCATATCCTTGCTTTCTCCATACTTGTACCCTCAAAGCCCAGCTCTTCCCTCAAAGCTCATTGGAAGAGAAAGCATAAGGGAGGGACCTTGAGGTCTCCAATTCATTTCTAGAGACTAGAGGAAACAGTGCTACATTTGCTGACTAAACCCATTTCTAAACACAGTGCTCAATCGTCCCCTAACAAGGAACCATTGCATAAGGGATGGTGCAAGGACAAACATCCTGTGGCTTACACACGCATATGCATCCCCCAAGAAAATATGGGAAGATATCAAAGCTAGTCATCTTATTGTGTCTTCAAGCATGGTGAAAGATACAGGGGAACAATGTTGTGCAAAGTGTCTCGTACAGAGCTGTAAAACAACTGCTCCTATGCATTATGTTTGAGAGGAGAAACCGGTTGTTACTGTGCAGTTACAATAGCTTGGTTACTGACATACTGACCTACACATTGTATTTAGGAATGTACCTGATGCTGTCTGTGTATCCCCTCAGACCACTGAAGAAGATGGCCATTGGTATGATCTTGGCAGCGCTGGCATTTGGTGCAGCCACCTTGGTGGAGGTCAATGTAATGGTAAGACCTAGCATATACAGACTCAACGTTAGGTCATTGGTGGAGTTCAGTGTAATGGTAAGACCTAGCATATACAGACTCAACGTCAGGTTATTGGTGGAGTTCAGTGTAATGGTAAGACCTAGCATATACAGACTCAACGTCAAGTAATTGTTGGAGTTCAGTGTAATGGTAAGACCTAGCATATACAGACTCAACGTCAGGTCATTGTTTCTGCTGGTAGCAGAGCTTTACTAGTTATCAAAAGTTACAGCAGGGATACAAAATTCTTAACTGGAGCCTACTGGTTTACTGTTCTGCATCATCATTCATTGCACCCATCTGTTGTCCCAGGACTAAAATGGATTGGAACTGGTTTAGCAGTCCAGAGTAGATTTTTACAGCATTACAGGCCACCCAGCAAGACAGTGTGATATAGCAGTCTTCTCAGTGATTGGTACAATACGGTGTGACAAAGACAGACCCTTCTTTATAGCTGTCTACTGATGTGCTTGTCTCTCTATGTTTCTGATAGAAAACGGTGGTTGAGCCGGCGCCTCCTGGACAGTGTCTTCTGCAGGTCTACAATCTAGTTGAAAGCGACATCCGCTTGGAAATCAGTGGGAGTAACCTCTTCTCAAATCCCATAAAATCCTATGAAGTAAGTTTGGCAGAGTGTTTACAACTGTAAAGCATATTACCAGATAATAAAGACAGTGCGGTTTTACTGTAACTTAACGAAGTATTTACAAACATCCACAGCTAACATGAGCTGCTAATGATGTGCTGTGATGTTTATAATCTAATTACAGGACTTCTAATGGAATGACAACATATAATATTTAAGCAGTGTGTGTCTGGCTATTATAGCCGTGCTCAGATGGTAGAGCCTGTCGCTTGAATCGCCAAAGGTTGTGGGTTTGATTCCCACCAGAGACTAAGTTGGAAATGTATGTACTCACTGCTGTAAGTTGCTTTAGATAAGTGAGTCAGCTAAAAGACTGAAACGTGAATATCTGAACACGTAGCCTTTTAACTCAGTCCCCCTTTCTTCGTTGATCAGGACCCGCCATCATACCAGCATCTTCAGCTAAAGGGACCCAGCAAGAATATCAGTATGCGGATCATCCAAAACGAAAACACCTCAGAGTGTGTCCAGAACTTCAGAGAGCAGAAAGCCTACTCTCTCATCCTGCATAACAGTGGATCCGGGGTTGTGTGCCAGCTAGTGAGTCTGAAGTCTTAACTGAAGCACCATAATGATTACAATGGTCACTGAATGACCATAACTTGTTCAACCAGTAACCTTCTGCAGCGTTTTTTTCATTTGCAAATGTAATGACCTTATGTTTTCTGTATTATAATTTCTTCACAACACAGGCATCAGACAACATAATTAAAAGTAAGAAAATGGAAGCCAACCTGAGGTAATCATATTTTGAATTCAACTTGAGGAAAGAATATATGAATCCTTTTTTGTCCCCCATGAATCCCAGCTATTGAGCCCAATCAAATTACCACCTTTGCATGCCATCATTATAAGTTCAGGCATTTACATTTGCATGCTGTTTCTGACAGGTTCATCAACCCACAGAGTGAGGCCGTGAACATAACAGTGGGAGATGTGGACTTTTATGTTGCTGGTGACTATGGAATATCGGCTAACAAGAGTGTGATAAGAAAGGAGTTAGTAACCATAATCAAGAAACATCCCGCACGTAGATACAGTGCCGGAAAAAATCAAGAGACCACTAAAAATTAAGAGAACAAAGAAAATTAAGCAGTTCTGTTCCTCACTCAACTTTCCTTTTCAACTTTTTGGGAAAGGAAAGCAAAAGGTGCAGTGGTCTCTTAATTTTTTTCAGAGCTGTATGTATTTGCATTTACCATGACTGTGTTATATTGATGTTAAAATACTAAAACTTTCTACTAATTGGAATGTTGAACAAATGTTGTGGTATTCTTCCAACATGTTTTTTGTGTTACCGTATGTGCATGTCATTTTACCTGTGTCATCCTATGTGCATGTCATTTTACCTGTGTCATACTATGTGCATGTCGTTTTACCCGTGTCATACTATGTGCATGTCGTTTTACCCGTGTCATACTATGTTCATGTCATTTTACCCGTGTCATACTATGTGCATGTCGTTTTACCCGTGTCATCCTATGTGCGTGTTGTTTTACCTGTGTCATCCTATGTGCATGTCGTTTTACCCATGCCATCCTATGTGCATCTTGTTTTACTTGTGTCGTCCTATGTGCACCTTGTTTTACTTGTGTCATCCTATGTGCATCTTGTTTTACCTGTGTCATCCTATATGCATATCATTTTAGCTGAGGTTTTCAGACAAGCAATGTAAATGAGGATTTGGCAAAAATGGATACCTGGAAATAATAGAACCAAGACCCAGATTATTGCACAAGTAGGAGTTCTAAATAAGGATTTGGACTGAGGATGGACTGAAGTAATTCACGCCTAAGCAAAATACAGTGAGAGTGTGTAGGCATGGGATTTTGGGGATGCTAGCCATACTGTAAATCCTTGTTGACAAGACAGAGATAACAAGACCTAAACAGCAAGAGGTTCCAGAGGCAAGGTACCATCTTCTTTGAACTTCCTCAGAGCTGAGCTGAAGATAATTGTCTCTTTTCGAGGGATAGGACAGTATTGATCGAGGACCAGTTTGAGGGTAGGATGGGGTTGTAGCTCAAACAGTATCCATGGATCACTTTCACCATGCCCTCTCAAATCCTTCACCCACCCCATCTCTTATAGGTACACAAAGGTCCGGTGTTCATCCGGCTCACAAGTCTCCTTCATTAACCTGGGTCTGCTTGACTTTGGGGCCTCGTACACTGTTATTCTCACAAAGGTGAGGTGGCACCCGCAGACCTAACAACCTAGTGCACTGTATGGGATCCCAGGAGGAATTGAACCCACATTGCATTGCTACATTGTCGGAACCTTACTAACAGTACTAACAATCTACCTTTTGCCAGGGCTCTGGAGAGATTGTTCCCAAGAAGATGGTGGATGTGGTGGCCAATAACATTCACATTGCCTGGCAGATCCCCCAGTATGTCCTGATCACAGCAGGAGAAGTCATGTTTTCCATCACAGGCCTTGAGTTCTCCTACTCACAGGTAAATTGTTCTCCTACTCACAGGTAAGATGTTCTCCTACTCACAGGTCAGCAGTGATTATTGATTGAAACACATATACGTCCTTCATATATTGCCCTCTGAAATTATTGGGTAATTATTGGGACAGCAAGCATTATTTGTCTTCTTTTCACTCTAAACTCCAATGGTTTGGGTTTGAAATCTAAGCATTGTCATAAGGTAAAAGCTTTGATTACATCTTTTGTCATAGCTGTTATTGTTTAGACTTGATTACATTGTTACTGTCTAGTCTTTTGTCTTTGCCTTTGGAGTCTGTTATAGGGGTCTGTCAATATGAGGACCCAAGGTGCCAATAAGTGTCTAGATAGACACCCCGAGGTGAAACAATCAGAAGTTAGTTGTTAGATAATTGCTCTAAAAAAGCTTAGGCTTTCCAAAGATTGATTTGAAACGTCAGGGTCACCTGTTTTTGTACAAATGTAAGTGACACCATGTGCACTGGAGAGGCAACAGCAAGACAACTCCCAAAAGGGAAGGGTTTTGCAGGTGGTAGCCACAGAACATCGCTCTCTCCTTACCTTTCTAGACTGATTCTTGTCTAGTTTTGTGTTTTGCTAGTGTCCTTGTCACTATTGGTGTCATGAGGCGGTATCTGCATCCCATTCATGTTGCACAGGCAGTCCAGCTCCTCCAGGATGGTACATCCTTACGTGTCGTTGCAAGGTTTGCTGTGTCCCCCAGTACAGTCTCAAGAACATGGAGGGGGTATCAGTAGATGGGCCGTTACATGGAGAGAGCTGGACCGGTCATAGAAGGGCATCAACCCAGCAGCAGGACCCATATCTGCTCCTTTGTGCGAGGAGGAACAGGAAGAGTACTGCCAGAGCCTGACAAAATGACCTCCAGCGGGCTACTGGTTTGCATGTTTCTGACCAAACTGTCAGAAACAGACTGCATGAGGATGGCGTGAGGCCCGAGGTCCTTTAGTGGGACTTGAACTCACAGCCCAGCGTGCAGCTCGATTGTCATTCGTCAGAGAACACCAGAATTGGCGGTCTGCCATTGACTCTCCATTCTCTTCACAGATGAGAGAGCAGGTTCACACTGAGCACATGGGACAGACGTGAAAGAGTCTGGACATGCCGTGGTGAACGTTATGCTGCCTGCAACGTCATCCAACATGACCAGTTTGGCGGTGGGTCAGTGATGGTCTGGGGAGGCCTATCCTTGCAGGGTCACACAGACCTCCATGTGCTAGCTAACGCTAACCTGACTGCTGTTACTAGGATGAAATACTCAGACCCTGGTGCAGTGGGCCCTGGGTTTCCCCTTATGCAGGACAATGCCTGGGCTCATGTGGCCAGAATGTGTAAGCGCTTCCTTGATGAAGAAGGCATTGATGCCATTGACTGGCCTGCACGGTCCCCATACCTAAATCTAATTGAGAGCCTCTGGGACGTTATGTGTTGGTGCATCCAACGCTGCCCTGAATCAGGTCTGGGAGGAAATCCCATACATGATGAGATGACCATCTGCTGTTTCATCAGGAGAATGCCCAGATGTTGTTAGGAGTACATACAGGCACGTGGGGGCCATGCATACTATTGAGTCACATTATGAGTTGCTGTGATGAAATTCAACCGGGGATTTTAATTGTTTACTTGAATCCAGCCCTCAGTCGGTTGGTGATTTTGGTTTCCATTGACCATTGTTATGTATATTTGTTCTCAGCGAATTACACAATACAGTAAAGATTTAGATCTTGAATAAATATCGTTCATCGAGACCCAACATGTGATTTAAGAGTTCCCTTGTTTTTTTTATTTTATCTGGCATTGTTTGGTTTTATTGGACAGGAAAGTGTAGACAGGTCAGTGTGTCAGATTCGAACCCACGATGCAGCATACATGTGTCAGCAGCTGTGACTGCTTAGACCGCGGCCAGACATGTTAAATATTGCACTAATATGTATTAGCTTTCAGTCATCCAACCTTCATCAGACCTCTAAATAAACTGCAGAGATCCTTTTCTCACTTTCAAACCAACCTGGAATTCAGATCTATATGATGTCTGTAGGGGGTATATGGCTAGTGGTGGGTTATTTGGAAGTCAGCCTTTACAAGGAGAGAATACTGCTGAAAATATTCTTTCACCATTATTATCTCCCAGAGGCATGTGATCAGTACTATTGCCCTGGCCTTCTCTTAAAGATGAACATCTCTACACTTTAACACAGGCTCCGGCTAATATGAAGTCAGTGCTGCAGGCAGGCTGGCTACTGACTGTTGCCTTTGGCAATGTCATTGTGCTGATCGTCGCAGAGGGGGCTGGTCTGAATCAGGTAAGTTTCAGTAATAAAAGGGTCATTTTCACTGAGCTTTTCAAGAAACCATAGACTGATTGGATGAAACAACTGAAATGGTCCCCTAGAAGATAACCAGAAATACAGTTGTGCCCAGATATGTGCATACCCTGGCAGAAATGGTGAAATTTCGGCATTGATTTATAAAATATGCAAATAAGCAGGTTATTTAACTATAGTGATCAAATGAAGCCATTTATTATCACATAGTTGTTTGGCCCCTTTACAGTGCGTATAGAAAAGAATCACCCCCCTGTACACATTCTGTTGCTTTGCAGCCTGAAATGAAAACAGACACAGTTTTTGTTTCATTCAGCTGTATTTACTCAGTGCAACTTATAACATCCAAGTAAAAGATATAACATCAACATGTCAGAAAAAAATTAAAAAAATTAAAAAACTAATCACTGAGTTGGAAAAAGGATCACCCCCCTTGTTTCTGTATTTTGTTGAACCACCTTTTGCTTTAATTACAGCCTTTAATCTGTTGGGATATGTCTCTATTTACTTTGCACATCTACGTTGCAATATTTGACCACTCTTTTTTGCAGAACTGTAGTTTAAGTTCAGTTACATTTGATGGTGACTGTCTGTGGACTGCTGTCTTCAAGTCATTCCACAGATTTTCAATGGGGTTTAAGTCTGGGCACTGACTAGGCCATGCAAGGACATTCACCTTTTTTCCTTCAACTACTGTGAGGTCAGGGTCAGTGTCATGTTGGAAGGTAAATCTTCTTCCCATTGACAACTTTTGCCCCATCCATTTTTCCTTCTATCCTGACAAGTGCTCCAGTCCCTGCTGCAGAGAAACAACCCCATAACATGATATTACCACCTCCATGCTTTAATGTAGGAATGGTGTTATTTGGATGGTGAGCTGTATTGGATTTTCGCCAGACATATCATTTGGCGTTGAGGCCAAACAGTTCAATTTTAGTCTCATCTGACCATAACACCTTTTTCCACATGGCCTTAGAATCTTCAAGGTGCGTTTTGGCAAAGCTCAGTCATGACTGCATGTGGCCTTTCTTCAGGAGTGGCTTTTTTCTTGCAACCCTCCCATACAAGCCACATGTGGAGAATTTGTGATATTGTTGTCACATGCACACAATGACCACTCTTTATCATGAATTCCTGCAACTGCTTCAGAGTTGCTGTAGGCCTCTTGGTAGCATCTCTGACCAGTTTCCTCCTGGCTCTTTCATCCAGTTTGGAGTGACATCCTGACCCAGGGAGGGTCTGTGTTGTACCAAATACCTTCCACTTCTTAATAACAGACTTCACTGTGCTTCTAGGCATTGATATAGCCTTTGAATGTGTTTTGTATCCACTTCCTGACTTGTGCCTGTCCACAACTTTATCCCGGAGATCTTTTGACAATGCCTTGCCACCCAAACATTGTTTTTGTCCGTTTTCATTTCAGGCTGCAGAGCAACAAAATGTGATTATTTTAAAGGGGTGTGATTCTTTTCTATACCCACTGTATATGCCATAATGAAAACAGAAATAACCCAATTGGCCCCAATCAAAAGTTTACATACCCTCTAATGTTTGGCCTTGTTACAGAGACACAAGGTGACACACACAGGTGACATTTAAAGGTTTCCCACACCTGTAGCTTTTTAAATTGCAATAGGTGTCTGTGTACAAATAGTCAATGAGTTCATTAGCTTTCATGCAGATGCACTGAGCAGGCTAGATACTGGGCCATGGGGAACACCATCCCCTGTGTGAAGCATGGTGGTGGCTCACTAATGTTTTAGGGGGGTGTGAGATCTAAAGTCACATGGAATCTTGTGAACATTTATGGTGAGATGAAGATTAATGAACATTTTTGACATGTGTTTTTCTGCAATTTGGTTGTTATTCTGTCTCTCACTGTTCAAATAAACTTACAATAAAAATTATAGACTGATCATTTCTTTGTCAGTGGGCAAACATACAAAATCAGCAGGTGATCAAATACTTTTTCCCTCACTGTAAGGGTATGCAGACTTTTGAACAGGGGTCAGTTAATTTTTTTCTTTGTTGCCATGTTTTGTTTTATGATTGTGCCATTCTGTTATGACCTACAGTTGAATATGAATCCCATAAGAAATAAGACATGTGTTTTGCATACTCACTCATGTTTTCTTTACAATGGTACATAACGCTCTGGAAACAATTGAGACCACTGCACCTTTTTCTTTCCTTTCCAAAAAAGTTGAAAAGGAAAGTTGGGAGTAAGGAACTAAAGCCTTCAATTTGCAATGGTCTCTTGATTAGAAATCTTCAAAATGTTTGGAAAGGAAAGAAAAAGGTGAAGTGGTCTCTTAATTCTTTCCAGAGTTGTATTTTATAAATTCTCCACGGGTATGCAAACTTTTGAGCACAAATGTAACTGTAATTCTTGGTCATTTCCATCTTTCTTGAGACATTGATAAATGTTTTAACATTGACTTCTAATTCTCCAGTGGATGGAGTTTCTGCTTTTCGCTTGTCTGCTGGTGGCGGTCTGCATCATTTTCTCCATCATGGCTTACTACTACAAGTATGTAGATCCCGAAGAGCTAGACAAGCTGTTCCACGACAAAACAGTTGATGACGAGGATGATGACAGCCTGACGAAGGACAAGAAAGAACACATGGAACAGACGGGTGACTTTATGTACTTAAAGTCAGCAATAAAGAACACAGAGATGTAGCATTGCTGATGTTTTTTTCACCTTTCAATAGACTTGCAAGCCCCTTTTGTGGAACTCTTTCAAACATTTGTAAATCAAAGGAAAGCAGTCCAAATCGTTAATATGAAAGCTCATATTGTGTTTAAATCTGATGGCTGTCACTTCTACATTGACGGTTACTCCTGTCTCCCATATCAAACCCTTGCATTCAGGAGGTGGGGCGATTTACAGTATTAGACTTACATAAAGTCTAATTCAATTACATCATCAATTTCAGCTTTCTTCCTAATTAGACTTTACAGTAAATTTCAATTAAATTCATTTCTGTTAATCATGATGTTTGTTATTACAATTCCTAAAAATGTGATTCTGCATGTAAATCTGAATGACTTTTATAGATCTGGTGAATGGAGATTGAGTGTATTTTCATTTCATGCATGTAGTTTTCCAGACCCTGTCTGTGTGATCTTATGAACTTCCCAGGGTTTGAACTTTTATGCAGACACCTCAAAATGCGTGAGAGTGAAACCAGACCATTGATTACAAAACACAGAATTGAAACCAGACCATTGATTACAACACACATTGTGGAAAACTGTATAGCAAAATATATACTTTTTGGGATTTATGTAATGACAGAATTGTACTGTACATTTCTTGGTTTCCCGTTTTCAAATATTTTTTGTCAAAAGAAGAGAAGGAAAACAACAGACATTTTAAGTTAATGACAAACTACCAGCATAAGAACCCATTTCAAAACAGATGAACAGAGCAATGTGAAAAGCACACACCCTCTTTTTACTGACCACTGAGACAAATCCGGATATAGACTGAAGTTCAGTTATACGTGACTAAGCCACAATAAAACAGAGCCAGTGGCCTCCTAATTTGTGTCATGTACTTCGTTCTAAATTAAAAGATGTACATTTCTCAAGTTGAATATCCTTTTATTTCTGATCACATCACTAGAAAGCTTATGGCTCTTATGGCTTTGCAATGCCAACTCACTTTTAGTAGGGTTACTGTGTACATTGATCGTTGTTATTTATTCATAGCTTTGGCACTTGCTGTTCACTTCCCTTATCACAGATCCATGACTACAGACAGACAGAGGAAACACCACTTCTTCGTACCTGGGACATTTCACATCCATCACTTCTTAGACAACCTCCATTAATCACTCACAGAACAGGCTGGCATTCTCCCTGGACCTCAAAAGGTCAAACGCAGAGTTGTTGTGAGACAACTGCCAGCTTGGGAATGTAATGCCAGAAGACATATTACATTTTACCACTGTATATTATCAGTGATATATTACTGTTATTATTACACAGATTAAAGTTACATTTTAAGTGCTATTTTGGAGCGCTGTTTTCTGTCGAGAATATAGCACAAGGCAACAAAACACGGTCATAATGTAACAATGGTTCATGGATATGACCTCGTGAAAATGATCTGCCAAGATTCTAATAGTCATATAAATCAGTGTAACAGACTACAATAAACCATATAAATGGAAGTAGAAAAAGAGGATTGGAAAAGCTAGGAATGAGTATGTCTTTTTCCTTCTTTTGACACCGGAAAAGTAGAGATCATGGTTCCGTTAGAGGAACTAAAAGCATGTCAGAGGTATTATTAACATCATGTTCTACCATCACCACCGTAGGAATTCAACCCACTTATGACAAATAATATATACTTAATTAATGTAAGCTAATTTCCCCCTTTACTACACAGCTTTATATACAGTTTTCAACAAAGCCACAATAATTCTGGCTGGATCCAGGTGTTATTGATCAGCTGCATCCAAAACTATTTACATCGGTGACCTATAACTCTGCTGAGTTTTAGGCTACTGCAACATCCATCTTACCACTTTGTATAAAGCCTAGTAGTTTGGCATTCACTCAACACAGTGCGCCAGTATATTGGAATGCTATGAAGTTGTGTTGCATTGGCTGGGCCTAGTCTGCCCCTGTCTCTCTAGCAGGAGCTCGGTGGCTCTGGCAATGACATCGGGGTGGACTAGGCACTCCAGTAGATGGTTTGTTGTGACGGAGACAGCGCGGCGGTTTGCTTCCCTGCCCTCGGACTGGTCTCTGTCCCCAGGGGACGGCATTCCTACCCCTCCGAACTCAGGCTCTGGAGAAAATGTGGGGTCAGAGGCTGGACTGGAGCATGCGATGCCTCCCCCCCCATGCTGATCCCGGGCTACGTCCCCACTACCAGGTCTGCTCCGTTGTGTTCCGCTGCCAGGTTTGATCATGCAACCATCTCTGGTTGGTGCTTGGCCGTCTTTGTCTTCGGGGTGCTGCTCTGTGGTTTCCAGTTTGGCAATTCGGTTTGTGGTCACGGCAACAAGGTGGGGGCCAAAGGGCACATTGAACAGTGAGGAAGAGCCCTTGGCTGAGGGATTTGAAGGGCTGGCGTTCTTGGCTTGGCCTGTTGAGTCCCGCTTGGACCCAGGACCGACCGCTGCTGGGATGTCCTGGTGCCGTCTATCGTTGTGACCTCGCTTCGTGCAGGCTTCCACCGCCAGGCTCAGGTACTGCATGTTCACATCATGTCCCAGCAACCCATCCTTCAGAAAAAGAAGGGAAGTTAAAATGATACAACACATTTGAATGATAATACGTTTTTTCTGGGCCAACAAATGGTCTCCTAATACCCTAAAGCAGGGCTGCCCAACCTTGCTACCGTCCTGTAGAGTTCCCTGCCAACCTTAATCTAACAAACCTAATTGTAATAATTTCCATACTTAATAACACACCTGGAGATCAAGCTAAATCCAGTTACTGGCAAATGGAAAGAAAATGTACAAGACAGTAGAGCTCTAGGAACAGGGCTGAGGAGCCCTGCCCTAAAGGTTCTGTTCCATAGTCCCTTTCGAGTTC